>JBBPBT010000230.1:662204-703255 GCA_037974875.1 Cicer bijugum
AAAATGTTAACTGAAATTAAGTTAAGGAACCACGAGTTCTAATTATCCTAGTTTTTTTTATTCTAATCATTTTTGTTGTTTTGTTTTAATTCTTGTTATGTTTTTTAACTTACCTTATTCTAATAGTGTGTGTTTTCGGACTTTTTTTAACTTAACTTTTTTTTAACTATTTTTTTTTATTATGTTTGTGTTTTTTTATTAGTTTTTTTTTATTGTTATGGTTTTTATTGTTTGGTTTTTATTCTGGTTGGTTATTAATTATGTTTCTTATTTTGAGAATTTGTGTTTAATTCTTGTTTTTATTATTGTTTTTAACATGTTTGTGGTTTTATATTTCTAGCTTTTTATGTTTGGTTAAGTTATTTGTGAATTTTCTAACTTTTCTCTTTTCATTATTCGAAGAATTTATGTGGTTCTAGCTTTAGACGACGGAGAAAGGAGAGGGTAGCAGTCAAAGTGGACAACAAAGAGTAATGGAGCAAACATCAATGTAAGTTTATTAGGCTTAATTATGTATATTGATGCTTAATATGTATGTTTGTACGTTTTATATGTTAAATTTTCAATTGTTTTATGTTTAGTA
Source organism: Cicer bijugum (assembly GCA_037974875.1). Classification (NCBI taxonomy): domain Eukaryota; kingdom Viridiplantae; phylum Streptophyta; class Magnoliopsida; order Fabales; family Fabaceae; genus Cicer; species Cicer bijugum. The sequence goes on from JBBPBT010000230.1 coordinate 662,788, forward strand.
TGTATGCTTCATGTTAATTGTTTAATATGCATGCTTGCAACTATTTTATGTTTAATGAATATGTTTCTTTTATGTTGAATTTTTATGTATGTTTCATATTTAATTAATATTTAGGCTTGCAACTATTTTATGTTTAATGAGTATGTTTCTTTTATGTTTAATTTGTATGTATGCGTTATGTTTAATTAGTATCTAGACTTGCAATTATTTTATGCTTAATTAGTATATATCTTTTATCCTTAATATATATATATGCATGTTTCATGCTTAATATGTAATTTTGCAAGTATTTTATACTTAATTTGCATATGTATTACTAGCTTAATTAGTACGTATGTTTCATATATAAACAAGAAACTTTTTTTGTTTAACTAGTATGTATCATTTATACTTAAATATTATGTATTCTCATGTTGAATTATGTTTGATTTTAGTTTTTATATAATATGTCAAGCACTTTATTACTAATTATTAACTAAACATTTTAACTATCTAAAATACTTTAAACACTTAAACTATAAAAAAAAATATTTATAGTAATTAAAAACTACACTTTAACTATTTAAAAAATTGAAAAATTAGGTTGATAAAGACTTTCTGTAGTGGAAAATTCTTAACCTATTGAATCTTCTCGACCAACACAACCAAATGTTGTTGTATATAGGCTTCCTCCTCTTCCTAGAAAAAAAACCCTAATGCCAATGATCATAGAATAAGCTCTAAGGTTTTGTTGGACTTTAACATTCTATCCGGTGAACTTATCTTTATCGCTGCTTATAAAAATTATCACCAAAGATACATATGTCATTCTAAAACACATGGAACCTCCAACACCAAAGCTCACTCTGAAAAATGCAAAAGTAATTCAGCTCACATTCTTAATGAGCCCACTTAAACAAATATTTCTTTTGGTGAAGGTGGTAGTTTGGTTCCATCAATCCAAAGGTTCAATGTTCAAACATATAGGAATGTCATTGTCTTTTTTTTTTTTTTTTTTTTTTTTTTTTTTTTTTATCTTTGATGAACATTTTTGTAGAGTGGTTGAAGGTGAGAGTTTTAAGCAATTATGTAGACAATTGCAGCCATAATTGACCATCCATTTAAGAAGGACTGTTGTTAGGGATTGTTTTCAGTTGTATATTGCTGAAAAATTGAAGCTTAAAACATACTTCAAATTTGGTTGCAGTAGGGTAGCTCTTACTACGGGACATTCGTTCAAAATCTTGATTATATGACTCTTACCGCTCACTTCATAGATGAAGGATGGAACTATCATAAACGTATTATAAGTTTTAGTTCAGTGTCAAATCACAAAGGGAAAGTTATTGGTAGAAAATTTGAAGAGGTGTTGATGGAATGAAGTCTTAAAAATGTGTCTACATTTACCGTTGGCAACGTATCATCCAATAATGTGGTTGTATCTTATTTGAATAAGAGACTTAAGAACAAGAATGAACTAATGGGCGAAGGAGATTATTTTTGTATGAGGTGTTGTGTCCATATCTTGAATCTAGTAGTCAAAGATGGGTTAACATAACAAGATTTATCTATTCATAACATTCACAATGTAGTTAGGTTTGTTCGGTATTCTCCACAGAGCTTTGAAGTTCAAAGAATGCATTGACATTTGTAATATAACATGTAAAACCTTCTTAGTCTTGATGTTTCCACGAGGTGAAATTCAACGTACATCATGTTGGAAGCTACTAAAATGTATCAAACAACTTTTGATAAATTATAGGGTGAGGATTTTGGGTACTTGAGTTGGTTTGGAGTTGTTGGTCCTCCTACTTCTAATGATTGGGAAAGAGTTCGAGCATTTGTGGGTATTTTCAAGATTTTCTTTGAAGCAACAAAGGTTTTTTCATTGTCGCAACAAGTGTCTTTACACACAGTTTTTCATAACCTGGCATCTATTCAATGCGAGCTTGATAAAAAATCCATAAACTAAAATATTGTTGAAGCTGTAATTGGTTCTTAAATGAAGGGGAAATATGATAGATATTAAGGTGACATTGAAAAATTAATCATTTCCTTTATTTTGGAGTGATATGTGACCCTCGTTATAAATTGAGATATATTGAGTGGACCTTTAATGACATGTATGGTGATGATGTTGGTAAGGTGAAGGTTGAAAATGTTAAGGATAGTTTAATGAAGTTTTACAATTGGTATAAATATGCTCATTATTGTAGTGTTGTGTATATTGTTGTCCAATATGAAAACATATTCCATGTTGAACAATCTACCCCTCTAAAAATCATTCATTTTTTGCACTAGTAGATTCCTTTTAACAACACTTAAAAGAAAAAGATTCTATTAATAAATGAAACAATCTTCAGAGATACTTAAGTGACGTTTGTTCAGTGGATGGTAAGAAATTTGACATTTTGATTTGGTGGAAGCAACATTGTGCTCGTTACCTTATTTTGACAACAATTGTAAGAGAAATTGTAGCCACACCAATGTCAATTGTAACTTCAGACAATGTATTCAGTACAGTTGGAAGGGTTTTAGACACATATTGGAGCTCTTTGAGTCCAAAAATGGCAGAAGTGATCTACACTCAACTGGTTGAAGCCCTCTTTCTCATACTTTAAAGACCTTAGTTTGACTGAAGATTTTTTAGATATTTGAGAATGTTGTGACAAGTTGTGTAATCTATCTATGTAGTTGTTTATTTAGATTATATGTTGTTGTTGTAAATTAATTTTCAATTTTAACTATTTATTCATTGTAGAACTTCAACAATGGTCAACAACAGCTAATGGCGGAAGGCATAAGCCTGTTATTGGTGGAGGAGTTGCTCCTGGCCCTGTTTAAGTTTTTTGTTTTAGTAAGAAAATTTATACTAATTGTGTTTTATTTAAATAATATGTAAGTCAGCTTTAATAATGAATCTAACAATTCGCAAATTCAGTTTTATTTAATTATCTTTAAAATTTTTGGAGTCACATATGACTCATACTTGCACAACACATGCATGTATTTTGAGGATGATGTTTTGGCTAAAAATTGTGCTTGTTTGATATCATTTTGAACATGATTTGCTGATTTTTGTTGGATTGGTTGTTGTCATCAATTTCTGTATGTGCGGTTCATACTTGATAATTGGTAGGTTGACACTTATTGATTTATATTTACTAAAATTTCTGAATTATTGGATATTAACTGTTGTGTTTTATTGTCACAACTTTTTAAATAAAATCATTATTGGGAACCACAAAAACTTACTCATATTTCCACATGTAAATGGGTAAGCTACTACCTTTATATATTTTTAATGAGGTGACATATAATTATATGAAATAAAACCGTCTAAATCATAGAATTATTTATATATCATTAATTAAATTAAAAATATAAAGAAAAAAATTCAAAGTTGAAAATTATGTTTTTACGGCGTTTTATTCTAATTTCATGAGTGTTAATCATTCTACACCATTGTATCTTATATCACGTTTTGTAAAACATCATATGTCATTATTTCTAGTTGAAAACTCAGATAGAGAGACCAAAACTGTTGATTTTTAAAATAAGGAGACCAATTTCGTGAATCATTAAAAATAAGGAGACTAAAATTGCAATTAAGCCTTATATATTTATGTTGATGAATTCTACTTTATTTTATCATTAGATTATATTCTTGATATTCTTATGAACTTAATTTCATTTTTGTTATACGTACAACTACTGCTATATCAACCATTTTCAAACTGTTCATCAAGTTCCAAAACATTATTTTACTATTTTTGTTAATAGATTTGGGTTGAAATATATAATTATATTCATCCTAGATGATTGTATTTAGAACTAGGGTTGTGTTGTGTGTTGTATGTCTTACGTGTTTATAACTTATTATTGATGATTGTAATTATAAGATTTATGACTCATTCTATATAATATTTGCAAGCTTTTGATTTTGGATGAAATCTTGAACAACGTGAATTGGTTAGATATAACTTTGGCTTGTTACCAAAATAAAGATTCTTAAAGTTTTGGTCTTAATTAACGGTCATATTAATATGTTCCATTGATCATTTATGTGATTATTGGTAAATTTTTGTTTTGAATGATGTTTGATGTAAAATATTATTTTAGATAATAGGACTTTAGTTAAATTTTATCTTATGACCTAAGTTTTTAGAGGTTTTTTATGAGAAATCTTTACTAATAAAATTTATTGTTAATTGAGTTGAAAAGTCTTTATGGCCCATAATAAATTTAATTCAGTTAATCCAACTTATAAATCGCCCAAATCGTAACCTAAAAACAGACAAACCCATTTTAAAAAACGGTCGAAATTGGCCCCATAATTATCAACCATGATTTGAGTATTTGGATCCGGATTCAACCGATTATCCAACCCTAACAAATGGTACAAGTCTTGTACCGCGCACGAGTATTTTTTTTATCATTGGATCACTAAATCCTACAATATTTGATCATATACTGTCCACACCGAATTGAAATGAAAAGTTCATGTTTTTCTCTCTCCCACGCCATTATTCCTGACAAGGTGAGGATATGTCTTCCAAATGTTGATCTTGTAAACTTTAATAGTATTTCAAGTTTTTCCAAATTAAAGTATGAGTTAAGGTATTTTCTTTGTTTGGCTTACTATTGAGTTTTGAAATCATTTTATTTTTGTGGGTTCTAACTTCTTTTTATAACGCAACAATAAATCATAAAATATATTTTATAGGGATGACAATACAACTTGCACATGCAAATATCTATTCGAATCCATTTTGAATTGGACGGAAAAATCCCATTTTGATGGGTGTAGGTGTAGTTTTTTCCGAAATTAAAACATTAGGCGAAGACAGGTTTATGGTATTGATATCCACACCGAACGCACTTTGTTAGTAGCATTATTGTGATTTTAATGTATATATTCAATATATTTAATATTTTTTAAAATATTAAAAATTATAATCATATTTTTATAGAAAATATGATTTTAATATTTTTATTTTATTATTATATAATTATTATTATTATTTTATTATATTAATTATAATAAATATGATTTTAAAATTTATTATTTTATATGTATGAATGAGTGCAGTAGGCATAGTAACGGGACGGGTTGAATGCGGATTTTGTCTTCTCCACCTCCGCACCTAATTAATTGGAGAAAACTTGCATCCCCGTTTTTTAGTGGGTGTGAAATTCAGACACCGATTTCAACCCGCTAGAGTGAGTTCAGATGGTATGGGGTGGATATCCATACTCCCAAACCTGTCTCTCCCCAAACTTCAATTTCTGGGAAAATCTGCATCTTTCCTCAATCAAAACAGATTTTCTCTACTCAAATGAAGACGAAATCGGATGGATACTCGCATGTGCGAGTTATGTTGTTATCTTTGAGTGTTGGACGCAGATTTTCTCTTGTTAATTGGATAAGGATTGGGGAGATAAAATCTGCCCCACCCCGCCACTCTGATATGGCAATGGTTATTTAATTCTTACCGTTAATGTAGTTACTAGCCACATACGTCAGAGTTTTCGGGTAAATGGACGGCTAATGTATTCTCATGATTTAATTGACTTGTTTATTCTAAAACTAATTCTTGCTTTCTCTAATAAAAAAGCTTTAGATTCACATATCGATGTTGAAAATCAAATGACATCTACAACAGTAGCATGAATCTTGAAAAGAAAATGTTGTGATTTTATTGGTGAAAAAGAGAGAGAGAGAGAGAGAGAGAGAGAAACATGAACTCTGATTTTCATTTTGAATCGGTGTGGAGGCTGTAGGATCAAATACAGTGGAATTTTGTGATTCAATGATAAAAAAAAATACTTGTGCACACGACCTATACATATATCATTAGCCCTATCTATATATAATATGTTTTAGTTGGAGGAATAATAAGTTAGTACAATAAGGAATGAATCAAGTCAGCATGATTCTTTTAGAATGAATCAATGTATAATGTTACCTAATCTAGGTTCCAAATGTATGGAAATTTCAAATCAAACATCTCTATGAATCCGATTTTACAGCAAAAAGGTTTCTTCTTATAAAATAAAGCATCTACTTTTTTTAAAAAAACCTAGTGCGCCAAAAAAGATCTAATTCTTCATTATTTTCTTCGTCTATTTCTTCGTTCGGTAAGGAACACACGACAAGGAAGGATTGTTCGATGTTCAGAGTTGACAAGAAAGTATGTAAAATAATCTTTTAGATAATGATAAGTTTTGTAGGAAATCAGGATTATAAGAGAATCTAACATTAAGGATTAATATATTTGAGGATTGTAGTTAATACTAACGGTTGATTCTATGATTTAATACCTTGAGTATGAAGTTGTTATGTGAGGATGTTTATGGAATAGAGGTCGTAAAATTTGATGGATTGAAATGGGTATAAGAATGAAAATCAATCTAGTGAAGAAATTACTAGATTTGGTTACATTGCTTATGATATCAATAAATCATGTCAATTTAAGGGATGTCACTTCAAATGATGTCAACAAAATATGCTATTGTTTTAACTATGAAAAATGTTGCCAATGTTTTGAAAGACTGCCCCATGCTTGAAAGAATTTCAAAAATTATCTCAGACATAAAACAAAAGAATTTTCACTAGAAAGTTTTGAAGTTGCAAACACGAGAAAGGGGTTAAATTGTGTTTGACTAAGTTGATTACTTTTTCACTATTTGATTAAACTAATTCATACTTGATGATATACTTGTAGTAGAAACAATAACAAATGTAAGGAGTTTTGGAATAAAACGACACAAGTGATTTATATTGGTTCACCACTAACTTGGCACATCAAGTCTTTTCACCCAGAAAGATTTAACCACTAATTCAACAACTTGAATTATAAATCACCTGACCCTCCAAGTCAATCGTCTCAAACAATCTGACAATCACATACCTTTGAGGAACACACACACACACACCTTGACTCTACCAGCCAAGTCTTTTTCATACAATCTGACAATTCTAGATCGTTGAAGACACACTAACACCACTATCAGATTTGAATATAAAGATTGGGAATTTGAGTAGCTACTTCGAAAAAGCTGATTATACCAATGACTATCACACTCTAAGAAAAACACTTAGAAAATATGTCTAATTGGAACAAGTGTTTCTCTATTTGAACTCTAAGATGAATTTGGACTTTTGAGTTTGAATTCTTCTACTCTTTTATGATTTTTCAATGATCTTCTTCTTCTTCAGCCTTTAGTATCAATTTATAGATGAAATTAGGGATTTGATTTAGCCCTTGCTTAATTCAGAATTGTATCTTCATTCCTAGCTTGGTCAACAATGATCTTATTCAAAAATAATTATGAACAAGATATTTTTTTATAATATGTTTTTTAGCCCATTCTTTATTACTAAATCCAATGAGCAGTTCTTCTTGATCGATTATGTTTGTATTTTGTCCAGGTTGAGTTTGTAACTCTTCATATTGATTATGTTTGTATTTTATTTCCATTGAGTTTGTAAATTCTTTATATTGATATTTTTCATTTTTTATTTAGATTGAGTTTGTAAATTCTTTAGATTGACATTGTTCGTATTTTGATAAGATTTCTTTCACAAATTCTTTAGATGAAACTTCTTTCCTATTGTTTACTTTGATTTGAGTGGGAACATAGTGTTGGATCGGCTCTTGAACCTTCCTAAGTAGGAATATGATTAAATCTAGTTCAATATTTTGTCATTTGTCAAAATTTGAATCATATCCTTGCAAATAATAAATGTTGTGAGTGTTTATTCTTGTAAACAATTCTTGATCGTATCTTCTTGTAAATAATTCATATCTTCTTGTAGCTAAATCTTGATCAAATCTTCTTGTAAATAATCCATATCTTCTTGTTATAAATCTTGATCAAATCTTCTTGTAAATAATTAATATCTTTTTGTATATATATCTTGATCAAATCTTCTTGTAAATAATTCATATCTTCTTGAGATAAATCTTGATCAAAACTTGTTGTAAATAATTCATATCTTCTTATAGATAAATCTTGATAAAATCTTCTTGTAAACTTGGTCAAATATTTTTTTCAATTATAAATATAAATCAAATCTTATTTTATATTTTCTTCAAAAATATGAATCTTTTTTCATACTTCGTGTAGTCAAATATATTGTTCTCATAAAATACATTTGTTAACATCAAAACTCTAAGTATAGAACCAACTTTGTTCCAACAAGTTTGATAACTTGCCTAAAAATTGAGGGAGAATTCCATAAGCAAGACCAAAAAGATGAAGTACTAGTTTCAAACAACAAGAATAAATTCATCAATGCAATTCCAAAGTAAACTAGCCAACCACTTAAAAATTAGAACCGTAATCTAAAGAACCACAACAAGAATGGGATCCATCCAAAGGCCCCAAATTGTGAAACAACAACCACCTCATAGAAAAGACCCTAGCTTACCATTCATATGCTCTAAATATAGAAAACCGAGTCATATGGCACATAAGTATAAGAACATGCCATGCTTTACTTAGCAGGCTAACCTAACGGAAGAACAATTTGTGGCTATGATTACTTAAATCAACATTGTTGATGGACCCGTCCAATGGATGGTGGATTGATGTTGGAGCTTTTCGTCATGTTTACTATGTTTAAAACATACACTACTACTAAAGATAATAAAATATTGTTGGAAGATTCTCACACGACTAACGTTTTTGGTATTGGAGATGTGAAATTGATGTTCACCTCTAGAATACTTTGATTATGAAGGATGTAGTGCACACTCTAGAGATAAGAAAAAGTCTGGTTTTTTGTTTTCTTCTGAATAAGGCAGAGTTTACTCAGTCTATAGAAATGAATTTGTACACCATTACTAAAAGTGGTATTTTTGTTAGGAAATGATACACCATTATAGGCATGTTTAAGTTAAATGTTGAAATTAATAGAATGTCACATTCTGCTTACATGTTGTGTGATTTTAAATTTGGCTTGCTAGAATAAGTCATGTGAACAAACATGTGATTTCAAACTTAAGTAATTTAGGTTTAATTCCAAAGTTATCCTTAAATGATTTTGAAAAATGTGATTATTGTAGTCAAACTTAAATAACAAAGAGTTCACATAATTAGTAGTTAGAGAATTTGAACCTTTAGATTTAATTAACTCTGATATGTGTGAACTTGATGGGACTTTAACTAGAAATGGAAAACTTTATTTTATCACTTTTATAGATGAAATTGAAAATCAATTTAATAGAAAGATTAAGAGGTTTCGTAGTGATAGAGGAATCGAGTATGATTGTCATTTGTTTAATAATTTTTATAAACTACATGGAATTATACATGAAATATATGCACTATATTCGCTTGTAATGAATGGTAAAGCTAAAAGAAAGAATATAACTCTTACTAAATTAGTTTTTGCTATTATGCTTAACTCTAGTAGTACATCTCATTGGTGAGGGAAATTTTATTGAGTGTTTGCTATGTTTTGAATATAGTTTCCAAATCTAAAAGTAAAATATCTGGTTATGATATTTTGAAGATAAGACAAACCAACTTGTCTTATTTTTCAACTTAGGATTGCTTGGCCTATGTTAGAATCTTCGATCTCAAGCAAGTTAAACTTTCTAGTAGAGTCTATGAATGTGTATTTATTGGCTATGAAGTAAACAACATAGTGTATAGGTTTTATGAATTTAATACTAAAGTAGTCATAAAGTCAAATGATGTTGACTTTTATGAAAAAATATTCACTTTCAAATCGAGAAATAGTGGGGGAACCGGAACAAGTCATGTTCTCATGATCAAGAGCAATGAAAGCAACAAACAAGGTAACAGAACCTCAAAGAAGTAAGACACCAAGAGTTGTTAAAGATTATGGACCCGATTATAGGCCTATATATTAGAAGAGGATCTTGCAAATCTTCAAGAAACCTTGTCTTCTTTGGATGCATATCTGTGGCAAGAAGCTATAAACAATGAGATGGATTCTCTAGAATCTAACATGACTTGGAATTTAGTAGGCTTGCCTCATGGTTGCAATCCGGTAGCTTGTAAATGGATTTTGAAAAAGAAACTAAAATTCGATGGAATTGTTGATAAATACAAGACTCGCCTTATAGCTAAAGGTTTTAGACAGAAAAAATATAGATTTCTTCGACATTTTTTTACCGATCACCAGAATTACATTCATTAGGGGTACTAATTTCAGTTGATGTTATTCATAACTTTGTGGTACACTAAATAGATGTCAAAACTTCTTTTTTAAATTGTGATTTGGAAGAAGAAAGCAATGGTAAAATTGCTTTTTTAAATGTCTGTAAATTGGATAAGTCTATGTATGGTCTTAAACGGGCTCCTAAGCAATGACATGAAAGTTTTGATAACTTGATTATGTCAAATGAGTTTAAAGAGAATGAAAGCGACAATTGTATTTATTACAAATCTAAAAATGACATTTGCACTATCATATGTCTCTATGTAGACGACTTACTCATATTTGGTTCTAACATTCATGTTGTAAGTAATATGAAATCGTTGTTGTGCAACAACTTTGATATGAAAGACCTTGGATAAGCGAATGTAACCCTTGGAATCATGATTTCTAGGTCAGAAAAAGGAAATTCTTATGATCAATCTCACTATGTTGAATAGATCTTAAAGAAATACAATTACGTTGACTCTAAACCTGCCTGCACATCCTAGTGTAAAACTTAAAGAAATACTAATTGTGTTTACATATTTTGAAAATATGTCGAATGGCTTAAAAAAATGAAGCGATGAAACTTAAATAAAATAAATGACTCAACAATTTTATCTTGATTCACTATTAATTTAGTAGCTATGTCCAGTCCCTTCCTTTGAATGATTTAATGCAATATATTTAGAACTTACAGTTGAACGCTTGGTTAGTCACAACGATTATGGTCTATCTTCTCACATCCAACTTTGTACCGTCAAGTTGTTGAGGGAAAAGAAGCCACTATTGGACTGAGTTTACAAGTTCTAATAAGTCTTCTCAACTTTCAGCTTAATGTCATCAAATCGTTGAGGAACACAATCAGCCACTACTGCGTTTAGTTACAAAAAATGAATATTTGTGGGTTTTAGAATTCTCTCCTTAACTAGAGAATGTTTATAGAATAAGCTCTTAGATTTTTCTTACTCAAACACTTAGATAAATTTGACACTTTTCTAACTCAGTGTTTTGCTTGTTGATTTGAGATTGTTTCACTTAGAAAGAATGTTGTAAGTTCTAGTGATCGGTTGTATTATTTGAATTCAGAATTGGGTTCTATTTATAGAAGTTTACACACACACACACACGCACAAGACAACAACCACCACCAACTAGAAATGAAACACAAAAATGCACGAATAATTTTTCAATCTTGTGGAAATTATGTTTAACAATGTTATCTAGAATATAGATAATTATCAAGTAAAGTATACACATGATAAAATTATTAAACTTATAGTTTAGTCGTTCAAGTAAAAATATTTAAAATGCAACTCATATATAAGTGAAATTAAAATAAGCAATCTTAAAAATATCATAACAAATCAAACAAGTAAAAAACATAAATATTTGGGAATCAAGAGACAACTACATCTCATTGATAGCTCTCTCCTCCTAAGAGTGATATTTCCCTTAGGACGACTCCATATAACGGATAACTCTCTCCTCTCAATCCCGCAACACATCATAACGCATCAATTAGGGAACTTACATCTCATTGATAGCTCTCTCCTCTCAAGGATGACATCTATCATAGGGACGACTCCATCTAATGGTTAACTCTCTCCAATCAAACGATATAACTAGGTGCACCAACCGTCGTAAACAATTTCATAATTATAACAATGATTTCAAAAGAATGTATTAAAATTATTTCTCATTTCATCATAACTCATGGAAAACATATTCAACTATATAACAATTCTATATTCAAATACTTTATAACTCATAAAAAAAATCAAACTATTACATATTATATAACAAACACCATGAAAATAATTAAAGGACGAAATCGAGATAATTTCAAAGGTTGTGTTCCTCAAATTTTTTTTAAATAAATACTTTAACATAGAAAACGAGTAAAATAATAATTATAGCAAAATAAAAATAAGTGACAATGATTGTCGTCTACTCACAACTATAGAGAATCGCCTAAATTTATTCTCCAACAACTCCTAGAGTAGCGTACATGACCTCAGCTAACAAATCTGAGTATCAAAAATATTCTTCAGACTTTAGAAAAATTAGTCTAAAGTTTAGCTAACTCTAGGAAACCATAAAAAAAAAATTTAAATCTACTCTAAACACAAATAAGATTTTTTAACATAAGTTTGTAGGATTACTCTAAACATAAGTTTGTAGGATTATAAGAAGTTATGCTTTTGGAGATGTTAAATTTATTTTAAGGGTTGAGGATTTATGTGTGCAATTTGTGTGGTGGAGTGAGAAGAAGCAATAAGAAAAACAAGAGAGAAAAAGTTAAAAATAGGGGAGGTTGATGTTGGTGTAGCCGAGAGGGAGAAGAAGAAGAAGAAGAATAAGGGAAAATGTGAGGTGAAAAAATAAAGTAGAGTGGAATTGGTTTGTTTTATTTATTTATTTATTTATTTATTATTATTGTAAATTAAAAAAATTATAAATGAAATGTAGCATTTCAACTGGCCGAATCTTAACCCTATATGTCGTATCTGAGAGTACCCTCGAACCTATATTATCTCCTTCTAGTTACATACAATATATTTAGAACAATAACTTAAAAGATTTTAAATCTCGAGATCTTGAAATCACGAAGGAAATCGCTAAAATGAAGAGCAAAATTAAGGATTTAGAAGTATAAAAGAGAATGATCACACCTCAATAGGAGTTAGCTCAGCAACGTTTGACCACTATTTTATCAAAAGTAGTAGGTCAAGCCTCACACTTAACTTTTTCGAGGGCTCAAGTTGAAACTGCAACTCTTCAAATTAAATTTCTACTTTTAACAAGAAACTAGCAATTTTAAAGGATGTGATTAATTTTAGGCATAACATGTTTTGTTGTGTCAGCCAATTCAAACATATCTCTCATTTGTTGGGTTACCATTTTTTTTAATGACATAATTTAGGCATGTAGCGGTGTTTGTACTAATTCATATTTAGCAATTATTATCATGCATTTGGCTTTTATATGATGGAATCTACTTATGTAATCATCAATGTACTCTTTATCCTTTCATCGAATATTCGCCAGATCTATGATATTTACTTTATTTTCTCCTATGAAGAGTTGTTCATGAAAAATTGTTTCTAAATATCCCTAATTCCGGACTAAATTGGGTGGCAATGTGGTGTCTCTAGTTAAACAACTTGGAAAATATTTCATTTTTAAATATTCATCGTTGGCCAAATCCTCACACTCGACTTGATATCCAACAACATGTTCTACAATAGACTCGCCAAGCTTTCAAAGAACTTAGTAAACTTTGGAACTTTAATTTCTCGAGGTAATTCAAATTGTAGTACCATATTAGGTAAAGAGAAAAAAAGAAGGGTCTATTAGCATATCCTATATTGAAATCTTGTCTACTTAAAACCCTTTCTACTCCATTCTCAACGTGATGCCTCCAACATTGTCTTATCTGGTGCAATATATCATTTACATGTTGGTTTATGTTAATCATTTCAACATTTCAAGGGTTTACTTGAACTGGCCGATTCAATGGTATTACTTAAGGAAGTTCATTATTGATTACTCTTTTGTTAATTTTGTCCTCATTCAGTGCCCCAAAAACATCTACAATGCGACTCATCTGCCTAATTAAGGTTTGATGGGTTGTATATGTGTTTTCTAAAACCAGGTTAAACACAATAGCAATTTGATGAATAATTATGTTCATCATTTTATGATTAATGTCATCCATTTGTTGTCTGAATGACTGCAAAGTGATATTGGTAAGTAGAGACATCATTGTGTTCTCTATTCCATATGACTTCCATTTTTATATTGTCCTACGACATATGACCCTACTACATGAGGAACAAATCTTGGAAGGAGACCATATAGGGATACCACCACATTTGGTCTTCAAATTGGTGAATTCGAAGATGGTGGGATATTACTAATTTGATTAATAACTTAAATCGAAGGTAACTCTGTAGGGCCTATGTGATCAACATTATGAGATACATGCCCTTCTTGAGTGTCTTCATTCACATTATCACTATTTTGACTAATATTATTTTTGGGAGAGATAACATTTCTACCCTCAAGTTAACCTTCCTACAATAATCCTATTACAATATAAATGACACCAATTATCTCTAACTTGGTTCCACCGACACGTGCAAATTTGTTGACAATGATATTTTAAACCTCGATAAATGAATTTGAAGATCAATCTAGAACTCGTATTAGATCCTTATGGCTCTAAGTTGATAGGCTTATGGAATCACTTCATTAGTTGTAAAAGCCAAAGCAAGAATTGCAAAATATTAAAAAAAAAAGTCATAAGAAATAAATAGTTGAATTAATTAGGAATATTAACATACATTAGCATTCGAAAAGCCAGACAAATTGAGAATGTGAACATTGTGAATGTACTTTTAGACAATTTTTTTAATGAATTGTTTGTCCCCCAAAAACTAAAATAAAATTCTTATTTATAGACTAAAAGTTGCAACTACTAGTCTTTGTTGGGCACACCACATGTTTCTAATACAAAAAACTTCTAAATGTCATATTTCTAATACAAAAAACTTCTAAATGTCAATCTTTAAAAATCCATATTTTTATTTGTCTCTGAAGTCTTGATACCTCACATTTTGCTCGAACTACTATTGTTTTGATCTTCAAATCTCTCTTCGTATTTGATCCTTCAATCTTCGCATTTTTGTATAATTATTTTCATGCTAACTTTTTGTTACACCTCTCACATGAAACTAATGGATTTTATATATAACACATCCTAGTGATAATAGGTTTCAATATTCTTTTCAATTATCACACGGCACTATAATATGGAGCGGCAGTTGAGCTGTTAATCACAAAAACATGTCACACTCTCATTGGTTATCCTTTACTATTCTTAAATCATATCCTAATCAATATATTAATCATATAAGTATTATATCATCGGCGCAACCAAAATCGACAACATTAGTCTCTGTCCACTCAACCGACAAAAACAACACCAAAACATTTTCACAAAACATAAATACAAAAAACCAAACCTTTCTTCAACTATTTCAACTTTATTCATTTTCGACCAAACAGTTACACATCGTTCTCTCCTTCTTTGTTTCACACTTGTAACATACAAGCATGTCTCTCTTGTTGTGTTTTCTACATCACATAACTTAACTAACTTCATATCCCTTTCTCTGTCTCAAACAAACACAACCCTTCAACTTCAATGGCTGAAACAACCAAATATGTTCCTTTAAATGTTTCTGGAAATTTAAACTCAGACATAAAAAGCTTCTTTTCTTTTCTCAAAACCAGAAAAAGAATCACTTTTGCTTATGCTTTTACTCTTGCCTTTGTTTCCTTCACTCTTTTCTTAGCCTTTTCTCCTTCTTCAAATGCTTCATCTCCTTGGTTCAATAACTCATTCACCACAAAAACTTCAACTTCTGATTCTTACAAATCTCATCTTTCTTCCATTTTCTCATTCTTTTTCCACAATAACACTTCTTCTTCATCATCTGCACTTTCATCTTCATCTTCCCCTTTTAGCAACACTTCTAGATCTAGCAATAACACTTCTCAATCTTCTAATTCAACTACAAAAGCATTTAAAGCAACCACTTTTGGAAACAAAACTCAAAACCCTCAAAATCAATTTAAAGATTCTGTTCCAACCACCAACCACACCTCTAATCAGAATTTGAGTTCTTTACTGAAGGATGAGATTCATATGATGGAGTCTTTGAGAAAGTGTGATTTTTTTGATGGAGAATGGGTTAAGGATGAATCTTATCCTCTCTATGAACCTGGTTCTTGCAATTTGGTTGATGAACAGTTCAATTGTATACACAATGGAAGACCTGATAAAGATTATCAGAAATATAAGTGGAAACCTAGTGGGTGTAGTCTACCAAGGTTAGAGAAGTTTGGTGAATTTATTATTATTAGCACTAGAATCTAAAATTTCTATTTGTTGAGTGCTTCTTTTTGTCCAAATTCTACAATTATTTTGTTTTGTTGGCTACAAGTTACTGATTAGTTTTGATGATGTTCAAATTTCTTTGTCAATGCAATAAATTATGAGATGCTGATGTGTGATAGGAAAAATAACTCTCAACTGATTGATGATTGAAAAGGAACATGTCTATCACACATATAGTGTCGCCCCTCACTTTATAAGTCGATTTTGTAAGAGTTGCGCCCAAATTTTTAAATAGTTCAGAGTCTATTCAAAATAGTCCTCAACTTATGTCAAACTTCACTTCCTAACAAAATATGCTCTAATGATAAGCTTTCTCTTCTTGCTAACTTATCTCTAATATTATTTATCTTCTATCCTATTGAATTACCATAGGTCTTATGTTGTATTAGAATGTTTCTTAGAGAAACCCAAATTGTTTGATTTGTTGATATTTTGTATTCTTGCAATTGCTAAAAGGTTGGATGGAAAAAGAATGCTGGATTTGTTGAGAGGCAAGAGACTTGTTTTTGTTGGTGATTCCATCAATAGGAACATGTGGGAATCTCTTATTTGCATCCTCAGAAATTCAGTGAAAGACAAAAGTAAAGTTTTTGAAGCAAATGGAAGAGTCCATTTTAAAGGAGAAGCCTCTTACTCATTCATATTCAAAGTTAGTCTTGTTTTCATCTGCATTTTCAGTTTTTTTTTCTTTTTGTTTTTGTGAGCAATTTCTTCTTCATGCTTTATGTTTAATATTAACAATTGTCTTGATTGGTAGGATTACAACTTCTCGGTCGAGTTTTTTGTATTGCCGTTCTTAGTTCAAGAGTGGGAAGTTCTGGTCAAGAATGGAACAAAGAAGGAAACTCTTCGCCTCGATTTGGTCGGTAGATCATCCAATCAATATAAAGATGCAGATATAATCATCTTCAACACTGGTCACTGGTGGACTCATGATAAAACTTCTAAAGGGTAAACAAAATGCATTTTCCTCATAGAAGTCATTGCAGTTCTAGCTTGTTATTTTCAACCTTATTCTGATCTTGTTTTATAATAGGACAAAACTTTGGTAAAGTTCTTTAGACACTGTTCTTGCTGTTCCTCACTTAAAATAGAGTATAACGGTCCCAAATTATTTTAAGGGTCTCATTGATAAAAAAAGTTGCATTTTTGTGAGAGAAAAGTAAAAACTGTATATTACGACTTGACTCATATCTCATAAAGGCATGGGTTCAACTCATGCTGCCAACATGAGAGTTTTGTTGGTGGGTAATATTTAAGTACTTTTGTCAGCGCTCTCTGAGGCTTGAGGCCTTCCCTGCCCTTTGTGAGCCCCCAGACCCAACTCACCTAAACTTTTTTGCATTAAAAAAAAACTGTCAACTAACTTGCCCAAGAAAATCTTTCAGGAAGGACTATTACCAAGAAGGTAGTCATATCTATAATGAATTGAATGTTTTGGAGGCATTCAGAAAGGCTATAACAACATGGAGCAGATGGGTTGATGCCAACATAAATACATCCAAGTCTATGGTCTTGTTTAGAGGCTATTCTTCTTCACATTTTAGGTAAAGTAAAAAATGAATATGCGATTATCATATTTATCTTGATGTTGCATTACCTGTAAAGTTTACAACACTCACACACATTACGCACCAAACACTCACACTAAACTCTGGTTGCATTACTTTATGGATTAAGATGTACGATACTGATACTGACATTGACACTGACACATGTTTTTGTAATTCTATCACACTAGTGGCGGGCAATGGAATTCAGGTGGACAATGCGACAGCGAAATCCTTCCTATACAAAACAAAAAATACTTGAGGGAATACCCTCCTAAGATGAGAGTCTTGGAAAAGGTACTGAAGAATATGAAGAATCGTGTCACCTACTTGAATGTCACTAAAATGACTGATTTCCGGAAGGATGGCCATCCCTCTGTCTACAGAAAGCAAAACCTATCACCGGACGAAAGGAAATCGCCATTGATGTATCAAGATTGCAGTCATTGGTGCCTTCCTGGTGTTCCTGATACATGGAATGAGATTTTGTATGTGGAGCTTCTATTGAAAAATTATCAGAATCAACATCAACAAAAAAAACCATAGGTAAATAAACTACCAAAGAAACCTACCAATTTTTGTCCCTTTAATATTCAACATAGGGAATGAAACAAACCATGTAGAAAAAGGCTATTTTTTTTTTCCAAGTTTTGTAAAGGTTCAATAAGTTTATGTTATTCATTTAAAGATATAGAGGAGTTCTTTTATTTGAAAGGTAAATCAATTTGTTCAAATAGATGGTAACAAGTTGATTAGGAGAAGATGAATGCAAAGGGTGTTTTAGATTGTTATTGTAAACCTCACCTTCCCTTTCAACATAATTTTATTTCACAAGGTTGAGTCTTGTTGTAGTTTTTGTTTAGTGTAAACCAATTTATTCAGCCAAACTGAGCCTGTAGTCTAGTGAAGTGAAGGTTATTTTGAATACTTTATCTTGGGTTTGCATTAGAATATTGATTAAGGAATAAAAACGAGTTTAATGGATAGAAAGAAAAACTATTTATCTTGATGTTGACATGTTACTTATTTTTCCATATCACACGTAAACTTATATATGTATAAAATTATTTTATATTGATAATACATTTTTGTTTTTCATTTAAAATATTGAAAAGATTGAATACTATATTATATGTTTTTTTATGGACAATATTATAAATTAATAATTATATTATTTAATTTGTTGTTTACGGCGTTATGTAATGAAACAGTGAAAAAAATTTCGCCATTTAGAGTATTCTCTTTGCATTAAACACATGAAAAGTGAAAACAATGTAACACTTGGTAATTGAAACATCCTTGAAAAAATAAAATATTTTCCAAATTATAATAGGTCCTAGTATATCCACTCATCCAAAGATGAACATGGAACAACCTAAGTTCAAAGACACATTTTGTTGGATTCATAGGATTGAGACTCTCTTTAGAGAGTTTCAGTATAAGAGATAGGTGTTTTGATCTTAAAAGAGATGGTTGAAGTCTTTGTTGTTATAGCCAAACAAAAATGAATAATTTATAAAAAATATCAATAACTAATATGGTATTCGCAGTGGAGTTTGAATGAGTTTTAAGAAAAAATATCATTTGATTTAAAGATTAAAATCTTTGTGGTTTGAATGATAATTTAAAAAAAATCTAATTATAATTAATACAATTTAAATTAAATAAGTTTTTTTATTGATTTAAATTATAATTTATAAAATATTATTTTAATATTAATATTGTAAAATTACAAGAAAGTAAGAGGTTTGAAGTAAAATATTATACATAATATACTAAAAGTTAATGTTACAAAATAACATTAGTTTAATATATTTGAGATATATAAAATAGTAATACAAATATATCAAATTAAAAAAAAATAAGTATTATTAAAAATTAATCAAAATTAATAAATAATAATTTAATATAAAATTATATTAAAAAATAAATAATTAAATCTATATATACACTTTTAATTCGATTCAATTAGATTCAAGCGGTTTTTATAAAAAAAAAAAAAAAGTTTCAAACAGATTTAATAATTTTTTATTTTGTGATTTTCAAAAAAATTGGATCGGTGTACAATTTTGTTTTTGTCAGTTTACATGTGATTATATTGTTATAAAGAATTCAAATTGGATGGTGAAATTTCTTTATCGTTCACATGATGTCTTTGACTAATGCAAGTCTTGTATGCATATGTCCTTTCATTATAAAAAGTATTATTTTTATTTTATTTTATTTATTTTATATAATGACTTGGTCGACGAGTTGTCTCTATTAATCATTTGGACTGGAAATTCATGCCAACATTCTCAATTGTTTAGAAAGACGCGTTTTAGGGGGAGGAATAAACTTATGTAAATTTTAGTGATTAAATTACAAAATTATTTATTTTTATACTCACAAACAATATTTAATTATTAAAATATCTTGTTAATATATTTATTATAATTCTCTGTTATTTTATTATAAAAATACAATGAGTAAAATATTATTTCTTTGAGTGTTTTATTTATTTAGAAAACTACTCTTCCATAAAAAAAACAATAATAAACTCAACTTCATAGATCGTAAAATGTACGGAAAAGTCAGAAACAATTAGATGGGCCAAAAGGTCAGCAAAGTCTTATATCCAAATTTGGTCCAGATTGTTTTAGCACACATCGCTAGAGTGTGGACCGCAAAATTACCATTTTGTCGCTACGTTTTGATACTATAAATTTTCACTCAATATATCTTTTATTATATCCCTATTTTCACTTTCAACTCAAATATATTAATTTTATTTATTTTTTTTTAGAAAAAAATTTAACCGAAAAACCAAAAGGAAGTTATTTGGAAAAATAAAAAATATATGCACAATCAAATTTAAGTTTGCATTGTAAAGTTTATGTTTAAATTTTTTCAAAATACAAACTTATTTTGAAAATTTTTAATTTTTAATTTTTTGGGTTATATTTATATTCTAAAAGACTTAGGGCCTATTTAATTTAGTTTTTTAAAATTATTTTTTAGTTTCTAAAAGTTTAAAAAAAAACTTGTTTGAAAGTTTTTTTTAATCTATTTTTTAAAATTACTTTCAATCTTACAGATTTTAAATCTAAGAAAGTAAAACAGTTTTTACATGTTTGGTTTTTTGTTTTAGATTTTAGTTTTAAAAAGAGTTGAAAAGAAAACACACAAAAAATACTCTATTTTCTTAATAGTAAAATTGTAATTATATCATACTCTTTTTTTTACAGTTATTTTTGTTAGGAAAATTTCTAAAATATATTTAGATTTTTCTAATAGCTATATTAATATAGCAAAATTAAATAATCGAATGTATCACTTGGTCAAGTGGTTGCAATGATTGAGTTTAATTCAAACCAATGCATCTATTAAGTTATCAAAAGTTACAATTTTTTACAAGAGTTGTTTTCTTTCACCAATTGGTATGAGTTGAAGAGTTGTTTTCTTTCACCAATTGGTATGAGTATCTCTATAAATAGAGATATTTTAGAGGCAGAAAGAACACAAGACAAAACAACACAAATTCATGTTACATAAGTCAAAAATATTTCTGAGTCATTTCTTCTTTTCTCTAGTGCACGAGAGTAAACGAAGAAATTTTATTCTGTAAAATACCGTTGATCGATATGTTTGATGTGAATGTGCAATTCACTTCAAGGATTCCAAAGTATCCTGAAGGAGATTCGTCGGTTAACTCATTTGCATCCAATATATATAGATTGGTGGTGGCAAATCGAACCTAAAGCTTAGTGCGATACACACGCTTTGGAATTTATTTGTGAAATCTTCATCATCATTGAGTTCATTATCTTCTTGTTCATAATTTGCAGCATACCCCCAACAAAATATCCAACAACTTTTAACCATCCACCCCACATATTCATTTGTGATTCTTTTTCGACTTGTATCTGTGTTGTGGAACAAAAACATCAAAAGCCTTTGCAAACAATAATTTTGTTTATCTCTAAAATAGTTTTCAAATATGGGATTGTCAAACAACTTATTTTCTTTTTTTTTTCTTTTTCGAAAACAGTTTTTAGAATTTGATTTAAAAAATAGTTTTCAAAAACTAAAAAGTAAAATACAATCAAAATTTACAAGTTTGATTTTTTTCAAATATATTTATGTTCTGAAAAAATTTAAAATTTTTAAAATACTTTTATATTCTAAAAAACTTAAAAGTTTTAGTTTTTTAGAATACATATAAGTTCTAAAATTAAAAAAAAAAAATTAACTTTTAAATATTATAAAATTTAAATTTTTTAGAAGGATATGCAGAATTTTGTAGAGTAGAATAATTTTTCAATTCTTTTTTAACAAAATCGTCAGAGACAAATTTTGATTGTAGAAAAACTATTGAGGAGTAGGGGTATAATGGTGGGTATGGACTATGGAGTGTAAGACCGGAATTGGGCTTCTAGATATTTAAAATCATTTAAAGTTGAGCCCAAGCAGCCCAATGGACAAGTATTTTTTGGCAAACCAAGTCTGACTGCTAGTGATTCTGATTCCAAATGTATCACCCAAATACAACAAACCCTAAGTCATTTCAAGCTACAGGTTTGCCAAAATTCCTTCAACAATTTAGCTGTATATTCAAATTTGAAAGTTAGTTGAGGATTCAATTAACAGCTCTCAAACATTAATTCCTTTTTACTGCTTCTTCCAAATAATTATAGTAAGAAGGGAATTTTATTTTTCAGTTGCAAGTTGTTTAATTACTCTAATCTTAAATGATTTCAACTAATTTAAAAAAGAAAAAGAACATTGAAATCGAATTATACAGTTATTTCAAGTTTGAATCCTTATGGACTTATGAGCGAGAGAATGAGTCTCTTTCCATTTAAGAACAATAGTGATTTTGACCATTCACACTTCGTCTTATCAAGCATTCGGTTACCCCAAATTTAGTTTACCCTAAATGTTGTAGGCCATATTCAACTAAAAACTTATAATTTTTTTTTAAACTTATTTCAAATTGCAGAATTCATGATCTTCCGATTCTCGTTACACATGATACACCCAAAACCCTATATTTTGTTGAAACCTTTGGTAACGTCAACATCAACCTAGAATTGAGTTTAATCTCTAAATTATTTTTATTTATTTTTAGTTTTTATTTTGATTTTATAGGAATATTTTTAGGGACTAAAATATCAATTCTTTACAAAAAAAATTAAAATAATGACAAAAAGTCAATTAAAACTTTTTTAGGAACTTAAATGTTGACAATTTTTTTATAGATATTAAAAATAAAATTAGAAAATTTTTATAGAGACTCAAAAAAATGGAAAACAAAAACCCCTCTCATATAGACTGAATTTGTTTAAACTTTGGTGTATATTGATTAAATATTATTTTTCAAATGATAAATTGTGATTGCTATATCTATACTAAATATAAAGAAAATACTCCTATGAGCAAAACCCTTGCTTTTTTTATGTTTCTCGTCACGTCATTTTTTACTTTTGGCCACACTTATCTTGGCAACAGCTAACAACCTATGGCTAGAAATTAAAATAGACAACAATTTTCAAGTGTTGTTTATAACATACATATAAAATATACTTTTTTTGTTGTCAAAATAAAACCTTTTGATATTCTTTTTTCAGGTACGAATTAAAAAAGTGTAGTCAATTTAGATACCACTATTGTCTGTGAAGATTTTAAAGCAACATATTATAAATATGGCATTAGTATAAAAAATGTTTCATGTACCATGTTTAAACCACAATACATAATTGTGGGCTAAAATAGAAAAAAGTGTTGGCTAAACCAAAACCCTTATTTGCTTGAACCTAATTTCCCAAATTGATTGAGTTCCCCCAAAAACCCTTAACCGTGTACCCATGAACCACAACCCATGAACCACAACCCTTTTCGACGCATCTATATATCTCTCATGAACCAAAACCTTTCTCCCGTCTTCCCAACACTACCTAAACGACGCCTTCCCCACATGAAAATTGTGTCTATCTCTTGAACGATGCCTCTCGCTATCGTCTTGTATGACACCTCTCGTTGTCGTCTCTTTATAGCCTCTCGCCCTGATCTCTTTATAGAAGGTCGTGTCTCAATCTCTGGTCGCCGTCTATATAAGTACCGATATGCTCAACTTCACTAGAAGGTCGTGTCTGCCTTAACCATCCCTAGAAGTTGACACACATGTAAGAATATGTTTCATGAATCTTCTTTTGTATGCTTTGATTTGTGTTTTGATGTGTTTCAGTTTCATGTCCTACAATGTATTATGTGTGGTGTGATTTAGGTTTTCTTTGTACACACTAAATAGTTGTGATTTATGTTTGTTGTAGTTATATGCTTCATTCATCATCTTTTCACTGTATTATGTTTGCTATATAAACCTTTTTATTTGTAACGAAAACAATGTATTCTTTTTCTTTATAACGTATTATGTTTGTTGTATTATGTCTGATCAACTTTGTTAAGTGTGTCATAAACCAATCAAACCGTGGCCTAAAAATTAGACAATAGTTTACAAAGTGTGGTGTAAGCTTTCATGACATATTCTCTAAGGCAATAAATTTGACTAATGCCCACAAATTCAAAAAAATCATTGCTAATCAAAGATGTCACAATTTTTTTGAATGTTTTAGGCCACAATTTTATGAATTGGTTTTGCCAACATTTCATATACGTTGCATATACAGTTAAATCACAATTTTGTTTACATTATTTTTGTTTCAAGCAACACATTTATAACATTGTCAAAAGTATGAAAAACATTTTTTTATCTAAGGCAATAGATTTGTATGTGTTGCATATAACTTTATACCATGATTATCGAAACATTGATAACACATTTAGCCCACTATTATTTTAGATGTTGCCTATTTGATTAGGCCACGGTGATGAAAATGTTTTAAACAACACTTTCTATGTGTTGTCTATACTTTTCGAATTTAAACATTCAAATGTTGTATACTTATTTAATCTACATTTTTCTATGTGTTGCAGGTAAATATTGATAGTTCATCATTATTGCTTTTAGCCCATAATTGAACATTAAATAAACGTTATTTGAACAAAACACAAAATAGATTAAGATAATCAAGTCTAAATTAAAGTACATGTTACCAAAAAAAACAATTGTCTTATCAAAATATTGTAACACAAATATTACTAGGCATCCAAATAAAAAACCAATACATGATTAGATAAATTGTTATTATAGTTGTAAAGACCAATAAGTTTTTTTATTCCTAAAATGCATCAATCAGAATTTGCATTGCCAAAAAACAATCAAGTCTTCAATACATTCCACTAGCTTCATGTATCTTAGTGATAATCTTCAAGTTCAACCTAGAAACTTATTATATTTATTATATTAATATAAATAAAGAGAAAATATACAATTAAAGTTTTAAATATTAAAAAAATGAATCACAAGTACCTATTGAAAGAAAAGACTAACAACATATCAAAAGTATCAAATAACAACAAGTTATGTCTACAAGATATCTAATCATAATAATAAATCAACTTATCTAATCTCATAGTTAAGTAAGCCAAACTAATATACTTATACCTTTTCAAGAACATGGATTGATGTAGAAGAATGGAGTGCCGCACTATTTGCAATGCCTAAAGCATGTACCATCATGTTATCAACAATATTTTCACTTAAACTTGGATTTTGATGCTTCAACACATAATTTAGAAGTTCCTCATATGGTTCCATCGTTTTCTTTGTAAATGAATCATATTCTTCCATCATTTTCTTCATGTTACTAATATCACCTTTATAATGTTAGCAATCTCTTTAATCTTTTTTTAAAATTGTTGGTGTAGTTGTTCGTCCATAATAACAAACTCTACTAGACATTTCTTTACCGAACAATGATTAAAAAGCTTAGTCAGGAGGCTCACTAGAGTTTTGAATTGAATCTTGAAGTTTAGCCTGATAGAAAAAGAAAATGTTAAAATTTGAAAATTTAGACATTAAAAGTATATAATGAGAAAAAACATTCAATGACATTCTCTATTTCTTCATGAATTTTCCTTTTCTTTGCTAATGAGTTATAACAAACATTTCACCTTGGGTAGCTTCCTCCCCATGTTACTTCTTTGCATGCTTTATTGGTAAAAAAAAATTGAAAATAGAGTAATAAAACTTATTAGGACAACTTGTTATTTATATATAACAAAGACACGTAAATAATAATAAATATTGTATAAACTTATGTTTAGCCCCATTGACAATATATTTTTTTACTGATGTTCTACAATGTAAGTGAAAAATATTATAGTAGGATACATACAAAACATTCTATAAAACACAATGTCTAAAATTAATGTAGAATATGTATGCACTTACTCGAATGATAATATTATTTTATTTTTCAACAATTTCTTGAAATGAGGTTCTGGTATGCTTTGAGACTTGTTTTTTTAATCTTTCCTTTAAGGTTGAGTATTTTAAAAAATGTGTCTTCTTGATATAACATTTGTAACATTACATGCATCTTTTATTCGAGAAAAAACAAATTTCTTTCCTTTCTTAGGAATAATAAATTGACTCTGAAAAACATTGTTGTGATCAACATGTGATAACTATTTGACGATCAAATAAAATATGAAAATTAAACTCTTATACCTAAATATAAGGCCATAAATGTTCCTCGTGATTTTGGCACACTTTCTTAAATTTGTATTAATCAAGGGACAAAAAGTTGAATTCCGTGTGATAGTGTCAAAGAAATAACTCAAGTTAGTTACAACTTTATCGTCAGGTCCTATCACTTCTCGATCATTGTCTATGATGACTTTCCTACGAAATTTTCTTCCATGTATTTTCAAGCACTAAGTTGGTCCCCTTGTTTCTTTCTTAGTTGTCTCCATTTTGACATTATGCTTATATAAGATAAGATAAGATAAAATCCTAAAGAAGAGTCACAAATATATATATATATATATATATATATATATATATATATATATATATATTTGATCATTAACATTACATTCGTCATCTTGGTCTTTATTTTCTTCTTCCATGACATATTCTTGCTCTTCACTTTTTGTATCGATTCCCAACTCTTCATCATCATCACGTTCATTATTTTCCTTAAGAAAACCTTCAATTAACATTGATTTGCACATGGACATTCTTTTGATTTTCTTTGTTGTACTTTGTTGACTTGTCATTACCTCGTAATCTTCATTATCCACCCTTTGGTTTGCCTTTTGTTTAGTTCTTGAAATGTCATTTTCTCCCGATGCCTTTCTCGTTAGTGACTGAACTTCTTAATTCTCCACAATTTTTTTGGCTTTTTCATTCTGCATAGGTGATTTTCTTAGATTAATGATGGGGCCTTGTAGATCTTGGTTTTATCTTGATCCTTAATTATTAGTCATTAATGCTTCATTTGAAACTTGATTGACATTGTCAAACTTCTTTTTTGTTCAACAAAGATCCCTATTTTAAAATATAGTTATTTGACCAATTGCTGCAAAATTGGATAGCTTAAATTAGACTTGATGTGCAATCTTATTTGAAGGATGCTTGACTCTTTAAATTTTCTTGTCTAACCCTTCAGCCTTGGATCTAACTATTTTATTAGTTGATGGATTGTTTTGCTTGCTAATGGGTTCTTTGGTTCCAACCATACCTTCATTATTTACTTTAATGCATCTCATTATTTTTTCATGCATGATTTTGAATCTCCTTAGTAATTCATTGTTTTATTTTCCTAGAAGTAGCTCAAACATAGAAGTACTTATTTCACATTGGTCTTGAGCTTTCATCTTTTGTTTTAACCTAGCTTCCTTATTCATTTTCTATAGAAAAAAAATGAAAGATCAATCAGAGGAAAATAAACAAAACACTTTTTAGTCAATATACTAATATTGATCTAATGTATTGAGACTTAAAGTATAAACAAAATAGTAAGAGAAATATAAAAATAACTCTTCATTATCAAAATCATAATCATCTTTGTCTTTGAATGTTGTAACACCCCGACTTTTAACACCGCGAATGTATTTTTTTAGAGTGCAATCGCTCACAGATAAGCACATTCTAGAGTGCAATCTCTCACAAATTAGCACGACGTGACAATCCCCGCAAGGATAAGATGAACCAACAATTCACATGGCATCATCCCAGGGCCCATCACGGTCACCACTATCACCATGGCCCATTGCGGTCACCATGTACTATGAAATGTATGAGCATACTCAGACTCTTTTCACTATAATCATTAAGTAAATGCAGCTATTAAAAGATTTCTCATTTTTAATACTCATTTAACACTAATGATTTTTCATATACAATGCAGCGCATACTCACACATATTTATTCACACCAATTTCAATTTCCACAAACACACATAAATCACATTTCCAAATTCCATCCACACAAATTAAATTAAATTCATTTTCCACCAATCCACACATAAATTGAATTAAATTCTCTTTCCACCAATCAACACATAAATTTTTTTCTTAAAACTCATAATATTAATTATGAACACATCAATTTCACCAAACATGAGTCGCTATAATTTTCAAAAATTAATCCCCCATATTCAATCTCCAAAATTTTTAACCATAAATTACCACAACAATATTAATATATCAGAGTTCTCTCACCGCTAACTCGGTGCCAACGGTCTCGATTCCTTTTCGAGACTCAAGGAGCTAACTACATAAACATGAATATTTATAACAATTTGTTCACAATAAAACTAATCCACACGCAACAAAATTCCTAAAATTAAATCTTTCTCACACACCAAACTCTTAAAATTAAATAATCTATATTATTTACTTAAAACAAATATTGTCCAAATTTAACATTCACATACTCGACTAATAAAGCATCGAAATATTTAAGTTAATAAAATACTATAAACTTTTTTTCTTTTTAAATTCAATCAAAGAGTAATTATAAGAGTAACATCTTAAACTCTAACCATTTTTAATTTCAATCTGTCTTTTTCCTCAAACTCTTTAACTTAGTTAAAATTTGAACTTTTTCACAACTTTAACAACTCTAAATTTTTCGTAAAATTTCAACTTCAGTTCACACAAAATGCAAACTAAAAGTTTGGAAAGAGCCATTACCTTAACGATAGCTCTAACACGCGATTACGGTACCGTAATTAATTCCGGTAAAATTTAAGTTCATGAGGTCGCGTCGAAAACTAACTTACTAGCACCGTAGCGTGGCAATGAGCAACTTTATCTTCTGTCACTTCTCGAAACGAAGCTTAGATCTAAGAGAAAAATGAAGATTTTTGTGTTTATGGGTTTTGAAAATGAAAGAATTTGGAAACAGAGAAGGAGAAAGAAGAAAACAACTTGGCAACGCTGGAAATGCTTTCCTTTTCTTTCCTGATTCCTGATTCTCTTTCCTCCTTTCTTTAATATATATATATATATATATTAAAATAATAATATATTATAATAATAATAATTATAATAATAATAAATATCTAAACAAAGATTTAGATATTTTTAAAAAACATCATTTCACTCATCACCTTACATCACTTTTCAAACCACTTTTTAAAAAAATATTTTCTTTCGCTGCAATTCAATTGAGAGATATATTTTTCTGAAGAACGTTGCATCTCAGAAATTTTTTCTTCAACAAAAGATTCACTGTAATTAAATAAAATTATTAATCGGCGAATAATTTTAATCGGGTCTCCAAAAAGATATTTTTGGCATTTAACTCACAAAATATCATAAAATTGGCTAAAAAGCCTCAGAAATTCAACACAAAATTCCCCAAAATTCATAAATTACAATTTAAAATTAAGGGTCTTAAAATGCATTCATAATATGTGCAGGCTTTTCAACTATTGTTGCTGAAATGTCTTCCATAACCCAATTGAGGCCATTTTCATTATTTGATGCATTTAAATTTGCAATTTCATAAAATAGACCATCCAAATATTCTTTTTGAGCTGTAACATATGATTGGTCACCTAAGTTAAATATTGTATTGGTTGTAAAAAGAAAAATGAAAAGGAAGCCAACCCTTTTTAAAACACACGACCCCTTTCCTATTTTTCTCATTATGTTCTTTCCTTCCCTGTGCCATTCTCCTTTCTTTTCCTTCTTAGTAAAAAAAAAAGATATTGATGGTGGTTAACAAAAACATAAAACTTTATTTTTTACTAAATCTAAGCTTCCATTCAAGAAGTGTTAGGAAGGAAAATGGCTCGTCTCTACAAGGTGGTGCTTGTGAGCTAAGTTATTTGAGGTGAGACACTTACTTCCTTCCCCTTTTTCCTAAATTCGAAAATTTTGTATGTGTGGGGGGTGAGTGAAATTTTGAGTTCTTAACCAATCTTTTGTTGTTATTGTTGTTGTGTTGTTGTTGTTGATGTTGTTAGTAATGGTTAGAAAAAAAAATTATTTTTGATGTGTTTGAGTTATGTAATGAGTTATTTTCAAATAAATGAGTTTGAACTGAAGTTAAAATTTTACAAGAAAACTTAAAGTTGTTACATTTGTCAAAAATTTCAAATTTTAACTAAGTTAAAGAGTTTGAGCAAAAAGTTAGATTGAAATAAAAATGTTTAGAAATAAAATGTTACTCTTTTAATTTCTCTTAGACTGAGTTTAAAAACAAAAAGTTTAGAGTACTTTATTAACTCAAATATTTGGTGCTCTAATAGTCAAGTGTGTGTATGTGTGGTTTGGACGAAAATTGGGACAATTAATTCGATGTTTCCGATGTGGGGAAAAGGGAAGTTGTGCTAATGATTGTACCTCTATGAGTCTACCATGCTACAATTATCGAAAGTCAGGGCACTTTGCAAGGGATTGCAAGGCTACAAAGGTGGAATCAACATTGAATGCAACTAGGGCTGCTCGTCCTACTGTTATAGGACACATTTATTGCATGGGTGCTGAAGCTGGAAACCAATCTAGCAATTTTGTCCAACAAGATTGCGAGATTGCAGTTAACACTCTAGCTACACTCTTTGATTCGGGGACAATCCATTCCTTCATTGCTAAGGATTGTGTCAATCGTTTGAAGCTAGCTATGTCTTCCCTGCCTTTTGATATGGTTGTTTTTGCACCTACTAAGACTTTGACTGTAAATACTGCATGTTTACATTGTCAAGTAACTACTTGAAATAGAGATTTATTGATTAATTTGATTTTTTTACCCCTACAATCACTCGAGGTCATTCTCGGTATAGATTGGATGTCGTATTATTATGTATTCTTGGATTATGCTCGCAAATTGGTTATTTTCCCCGAGCTAGGAGTCGTTCGATATCTAGCTACTAACTAACACGGAGTGTCGTTGAGATAAGGAACTCGATAGTTTCTTTCATTAGCTAACATGGAGGGGAAGATGAATGTGAGCATAGAAGACGTGGTGCTTGTCAATGAGTACCCAGACGTATATCCAACAGAAATTCCAGGATTACCACTAGTAAGAGAGGTCGAGTTCTTCATTGATCTACACCTAGGAACATGACTTGTTTCGATTGCGTTGTATCGTATGTTGCCATTGGAATTGAATGAGCTCAATGGCCAATATTAATATTTGTTGGAGAAAGGATTTATCAGACCAAATATGTCACCATGGGGAGCTTCGGTATTGTTAATTAAGAAGAAGGACATAAGCTCACACTTATGTGTGGATTATCGGCAACTTAATAAGGCAACTATTAAGAATTATTATCCTTCACCACATTTCAAATATTTGATGGATCAGTTGAGAGGAGTCGCGATGTTTTCAAAGATTAATTTGAAGTCAGGTTACCATCAGATTCAAGTAAGAGAAGAAAATGTTCAGAAAAATATTTTCAGAACTTGTTACGAACATTATGAATATCTTGGTATACCATTTCGAGTTGCCAATCACTAGTAGAATTTTATCTTTTTAAGTCGGTTAAAATGTACATTTTAAGTCGGTTTCGTGTCCATGTTAACAGCAAACGACTTAAAAAATATGGTATTTTTTAACTCGTTTCATGAACCGACTTAACAGAGCTTCATCATATTAAGTCGATTCAGTTTAACCGACTTGAACATCGTAAATTCAGTATAATACATCATCTTTTTAAGTCGGATATTTTGACCGACTGACTTAATAGATATAATTAAAATAATATTTTTTTATTTATTTTTTTGTATAAATTTCTCATTTTGTTTTCATGCTACTAATCCATGCAATATTTCGTATTAAATTTCAAATAAGAGTTTTGCACTTACAATCACAATTTTATATAATCATCTAATAATCAAAATATACAATATCTCATATTTATACAAAAAAAAAATATAGAGTACAAATAAAATGTATTCTATTTTTGACTAATCTTGATAAGATGGAAAAAAAATAATTAAATATCCATTAACAAAATTACAAAGCCACAATATAGCAATATTCAATAGACATATATTAGTATCGTCATTTTCTTCAATTAATTTCAAAATAAAATCCACACGATGTTTTTGAACTTATTCAATTTGATTCGGGTGAATTGATCTCGAGTCATCAAATATCTGGAAGAAAAAAAATATAATTACTGAAATAATATGATATTATATAAATACTGATAATTTTATCAACGTCACAAAAATTATATATCAACAATATAATTATAAAAAATTATTCGTATAAATTTATTATTTAATAAATTAAACAACCATACCTGAAATGGTGGCGATGAAACGCTGTTGCGAAGAAGGTGACAATGAAATTGGCGTGAAGAAGTGAACGTCAACCAACCATGGAGTTGGGCGATGTAACGTGCGATGGATGTGGAATGGAATTGGTCGATGGATGTGGAATGGAGTAAATGCAAGAATATAAAAGATTTATAATACAACAATTAATAAGGTGGAAGCTAAAAAGTTGCATGTAGTTAACTAATAAGATGGAAGATAAAACACTAAGTGATTCTTTATCTTCCCTTTAAATCATATACACGGTATTTGTCTTAAATCGGTTATTAATATAACTGCATTATCAAGTTTTAAATATTTACAAAATTGTCACCGTCTTAAGTCATTTATAAGTAACTGATTTAGCCAATTGTTAGGGTTGTTTGAGTGAGGAAAGGAAGGAAGAAGAATTAAGAATCTAGAGAAATAATTTCGAAGATTAAGATGAATAAATACAGGAATTCCTAATTGAATGAAAGGAATTCGAGTGTCTAATATTAATTGATAGAAAGAAGTACAATGGGATAATATAAGCTAATGATCATGAATGAGAGTTACTTAACATTCCAAATAACCTCTTATATAGATTCTTAACAACCTCCTACCTATGAATTCTCAACAACCTCCTACCTATGAATTCTCAACAACCTCCTAACTAATTTGTAACTACTTACTAATAACAGAAATTCCACTACTTACTAATAACAGAAATTTAGTAACTAATTCTTAATGCTAATCTCTAACTTCTAGCCTAACTTCTAGCCTAACTTCTAGCTTGTTAACTAATTGGAACCATCCCTAACATTGCCTCCTCCTTCAAAACATTCTTGACCTCAAGAATGAAAATTGGGAAACCTTTTGCGTAGATCATAATAAAACTCCCATGAAGCATCTTCAACAAGTTGATGTTTCCATTTAACTAGGACTTTGGTGACTGCTTGACCATTACGCTTGACTATAGCTCTATCTAAGATCAGTTCAGGTTCCTTTGGAGCAGTTACTGGTTGCACTGAATCCGGAACAACAGTTGAAGCAATTGATTTGCCAATATGCTTCTTCAATTGTGAGACATGGAACACATCATGGATTTGAGAATGGTTTGGTAAACCCAATTGATAAGCTACAGCCCCAATTTTTCGAATAATAGGAAATGGGCCAAAAAATTTTGGTGCCAACTTTGCATTTGCTCTGTTTGCCACTGATATCTGTCTGTAAGACTGTAGTTTCACATAAACCAAATCACCAACAACGAATTGCCTATCAGTCCTGTGTTTGTCAGCCAATTGTTTCATTCTCTCTTGAGCTCTACGCAGATGGAACTTAAGAACCTTGAGCATTTCCTCCCTTTTTGCTAGAGTTCTATCCACCAATTGCAACTTGGATTCTCCCGGCAAATAAGGTAAATAATTTGGGGCAGGCTGACCATAGACTATCTCATAAGGAGTGGCATGAATTGAAGAGTGATAAGTAGTGTTATACCACCATTCAGCCAATGGTAACCACTTGTGCCATTGCTGAGGTGCATCATTGCACATGCATCTTAAGTATGTTTCCAGGCATCTGTTGACCACCTCTGTCTGACCATCAGTTTGTGGATGGTATGTTGTTGATAATTGTAGTTGCACTCCTTGAAAAGCCATGAGTTCTTGCCAAAAGTTACTTATAAAAACTGAGTCCCTATCACTGGTGATAGATTCAGGGAAGCCATGCAATTTGAAGATGTTATCTAAGAAGGATTGAGCCACGGTTGCAGCAGTGTATGGATGAGCAAGGGAATTGAAGTGTGCAGCCTTACTGAGTCTATCAACTACCACAAAAATGACTTGTTTCCCATTGGATTTAGGTAGACCCTCAATAAAATCCATAGTGATATGTTGCCATACATGACCAGGTATAGGTAGAGGTTGCAGCAGGCCTGGGGAAGCCACTGTCTCATACTTACATTGTTGACAAGTAACACATTGTTGAACAAATGCCTTCACATCCTTATTCAACCCTTTCCAGTACACAACAGGCTTGATTCTCTGTAAAGTAGCATTTCGACCTGAATGACCACTAGGTGCAGCTTCATGGAACCACTTAAGTAGGTCTTGCCTAAGCTGCAAATCCCTGCCCACTACCAGTTTACCCTTCCTCCTAAGCTCAGCCTTGGTCTACGTGTAATGCTTGTGGACGCATTTGTTAATCTGCAAGCTTTGGATAATAGGCTGCAAATTGATATCATTAGCCCACGTGTGTTGAATTCTAGCATACAAATCAGATTGTAGTGTGTGGAGACCCAATGCTTGGCAATTTATGCCCTCTACCCTGGAAAGAGCATCTGCAGCCACATTGTGCTTGCCTTGCTTATGCTCAATCTGGAAATCAAATTCCATGAGCTTAACCAACCATTTTTGTTGAAATTCAGTCGTGAGTCTTTGGTCCAACATGTACTTAAGACTCCTATGGTCAGTTCGAATAGTGAATTGCTTATTGAGCAAGTAATGCCTCCATTTCTGGACTGCAAACACTACTGCCAATAGTTCTTTTTCATAAGTAGAGTAGGCTTGTTGCTACTGATTGAGCATTCGACTAATAAAGGCTATAGGGTGTTGATTTTGCATCAATACTGCCCCTATACCAAACCCTGAGGCATCCACTTCAATAACAAAAGTTTGAGTGAAGTCTGGCAAAGCTAAGACTGGTGCATTGGTGAGTAAGTCCTTCAGTTGCTGAAAAGCAGTTTTTGCTGCCTCTGTCCACACAAACTTGTCCTTCTTTAACATATCAGTGAGAGGTCGAGCCACTGTGCCATATCCTTTAACAAATCTTCTATAGTAGCCTGCTAACCCCAAGAAACCCCTTAATTGCTTAAGGTTTGTTGGTAATGGCCACTTCTGCACTGCAGTAACCTTAGCAGGATCCGTTGAAACCCCTTCAGCTGAAATGAAGTGACCTAAGTATTCAACCTTAGGTACCCCAAAGAAACATTTGGACTGCTTGGCATATAAGTCATTCTTCCTCATGATTGCCAAAACCTTGTTCAAATGAACAATGTGCTCCTCTAATGATCCACTATAGACCAATATATCATCAAAAAATACCAGTAAAAATTTCCTCAGGAATTCTTTGAATACTGAATTCATCAAGCTTTGAAAAGTTGCAGGCGCATTTGTCAATCCAAAGGGCATTACCAAGTATTCAAAATGTCCACTGTGAGTCCTGAAGGCAGTCTTATGGATATCTATTGGATCCATTCGCACTTGGTGATAACCAGCTCTTAGATCAATTTTTGAAAAAATGATAGAGCCATGCAACTCATCCATCAAATCCTCAACCAAAGGAATAGGAAATCGATCCTTGACAGTTGCCTTATTCAAATCTCTATAATCGACACACAATCTCCAAGTGCCATCCTTCTTTCCTACCAATACTACAGGACTAGCATAAGGGCTTGTGCTATTTTGAATGATGCCCGACTCTAGCATATCCTGCACAATGTTATCAATGATATCTTTTTGTTGTTTTGCATACCAGTAGGGCCTCTTATTTACTGGATCAGCAGAATTGATCAAGGGAATTTTATGGTCATGGCCTTCTCTTGTTGGGGGTAGCTGAGTAGGTTCCACAAATAGGTCTTTGTAGGATTCCAAGATAGTCTCAATTTCTCTTGGTACTGCGGTTGTGTCAGCATGAGTAGTCAATGACTGCAGTAAATGGCCTTTATCGTGACCTACATGAATCATAGATAGATGAACACCTCTATCCAAAGTTTTCTCCAACTACTGAGACTTAATGGACTTTAATCCAGTTTGAGCAGAACCCCTAAGTACATGCCTCCTCCCTTGCACTGAAAACTCCATGGTCAGCTTGTCGAAATTCCAAGTGATATCTCCCAATGTCACTAGCCATTCAATGCCCAATACTACATCACAACATCCTAATGGCAGTAACATCACATCAGAAGTGAAGGTAGTATGCTGCAGTGTCCACTTGAAATTCCTTACACATGAAGAAATTTGTACCTTATTGCCATCTGCCACAGTTACAGTTAATGGCTTAAGTGATTCAATTTTGCAACCAATATTTGTAGCCATCCGCACATCTAGGAAGTTATGAGTGCTTCCACTATCAATAAGGATGTGAATGGGTTTCTTGTTGTATCTACCAGTTACTCTCATAGTTCTGAAATTGGATACACCAGTCAATGCACTAACAAATATCTGAGCTTCTTCAAACTGATTAGTTACAGTCTCTACTTGACTGACTTCTTGGTTCTCATCCCCTTCATGCTCATCATCAATTTCCATGAGGTGTAACTGTAATTTCTTGTGAGTCAAGCTATGTTCTGCAGAGAATGGCTC
Source organism: Cicer bijugum (assembly GCA_037974875.1). NCBI lineage: Eukaryota > Viridiplantae > Streptophyta > Magnoliopsida > Fabales > Fabaceae > Cicer > Cicer bijugum. The sequence goes on from JBBPBT010000230.1 coordinate 699,466, forward strand.
ATCACAAAAATAGCATAAACCTTTGGCCCTTCTTTCATTCATAAATGCTGGAGTCAAGTTCTTGCTAAATTTGGGCTTAGGTTTGACTGCATCATTTAGTGGTGTTACCTGAGGCTTAGGTCCTAACAATGATTTGTTAAGAGTCTGAGGTCTAAGTTTGGGTGGTCCAAACTGTGATCCTTGCACTGAAGCTGACTCATATAGCTTAGCCAAAGTAAAGGCTTTTCTAACTGATTGTGGTTGGAACATTCTGACCATCATCTGCACATCAGTTTTCAGTCCTCCTAAAAAACAACTCAAGGTATAATCCTCAGGTAATTGCAATCGAGTGATGATTGCATCAAACTCTTCATGGTAATCAGTTATGGATCCTTTTTGCCTTAACTGCATCAACTCGGCCATAGGATCACTGCACACTTCTCCAAATCTATCTAATACGATTTGGACATACTCTCCCCAATTAGGCATAATGTTAGCTCGTAATGTCTTTGTAAAGGCATGATGCCATTTCAACGCTTTCCCTTCAAGATGCATAATTGCTAACCTGACCTTAACCTCTTCAGGAGTATTGTCGATTAAGAAGAAAGTCTCACACTGATAAATCCATTCATTAACAGAATCACCATTAAATCTTGGAAATTCTATTCTTGATAGCCTAGTTTGCCCTGTATAAGAAGTAGAAAAAGAACGATCACCTGTAAACTGCTGAGGTTGCTGATTTCTACCTTGCTGAAAATTCCTGTTATTCGAAAATGGAGTTTCTTCACCAATATTCTTCTGCAGTAGCTCCTCCATTGTTAGCTTCATCGAATCACCCAAGGTTTTCTGCAAAGATCCAGCTAACTCCACCAATCGTGCCTCAAGTTTTTCTGAAATTCTATTCTCCAATCTTTCCTCTAAATCACGAGTAACAAGCTGAGAACGTGTTGCATCCGCCATCGCCTCGAAAAAATTTAGCCACAAAGTATCTATTAAATCGATTCTCAATATAATCGTGTTAACCATGTTTCACATATTTACAAAATTGTCACCGCCTCAAATTGTTAACTCGTTTATACGGTAAACCGATTTAAATATACCTCTGCCTCATTTGTTAACTCTGGTGGTAGATAAACGACTTAAATCTACCGTATTAAAAGCTCAATTTTGTACTAGTGAATGCACCAATAATTTTTATGGATTACATGAATAGAATCTTTAGCCTATTTCTAGATAAATTTGTTGTGGTGTTCATCGATGATATATTAATTTATTCAAGGACTGAGGAAGAACATTGAGAGCATTTGAGTCAAGTTCTTGAAGATTTATGCAAGAAACAATTGTATGCCAATTTGTTGAAGTGTGAGTTTTTGGCTAGAAGAATTGGACTTCTTAGGATATGTGATAACCAAGAAAGGAATCGTTGTGGATCCGACAAAGATTTGAGATAGTCCTCGCTTGGAAACAACCTTACACTATCACTAACATACGAAGTTTTGTCGGATTGGCAGGATACCATATGAGGTTTGTTGAATGTTTTGCTAAGATTGTACCTCCATTGACACAACTCACCAGAAAGGATCTCCCGTTCGCATGGACAGAAAAGTGTGAGGAAAATATTTAGTTACAAAAGAAAAAGTTGACAACCTTACAATATTGGTCTTACCACAACCAGAAGAACCATACGAAGTTTACTGTGATGCGTGTCACTAAAGTTTAGGGTGTGTCCTAATGCAACACAAGAAGGTTGTGGCCTACACCTCAAGAAAATTGAAGACTCGTGAAAGAAACTATCCTACTAATGATTTAGAGCTTGTTGTTGTAGTTTTTTCATTAAATATCTAGTGGCACTACTTATATAGAAGCATGTTCATAGTGTTTAGTGACCATAATAGTTTGAAATATTTGTTGGATCAGAAGAAATTGAACATGTGTCAGAGAAGATAGATGGAGACTCTCAAGGATTTTGATTACACATTATTGTACCTCCCTAGGAAGGCATATGTGGTGATTGATGCGTTGACTAGAAGGAGTGTCAGTGTCTTCAACAGTAATGGCTAGACAACAAGAGTTGTGGGAAGCATTTAGAGACCTACACTTGGACGTAGAGTTTGGACCAAATAATATTTTGAGATGTAATGGGAGGATTTGTGTACAAGTCGTTGCAGATATGAGGAAAACAATATTAGAATAGGCTCATAAGAGCAAATTTAGTATCCATCCCGGAACAACAAAGATGTATCAGGACTTGAGGTAGAATTATTGGTGGCCAGGAATGAAGAGGCATGTAACGGAGTATGTATCAACTTGTTTAACTTGTTAGAAAGTAAAAGTGGAAAATCAGTGGCCTACTGGAATGTTACAACCTTTAGATATACCTGAATGGAAGTGGGACAACATTTCCATGGACTTTGTATTATCTCAATTTTGTCCAACTAATTAAAAATCATTTCAAAATAATAATATTAATATATTTAATTAATACTTTACAATTAATATAAAAAAAATCATCATCACTTTACAAATCTTTTGTTTATAATTTTTATTCATTCATTTTCATTATTTTCTGCCAACACACATTTTCATTTTTACACATTTTTTTACTTTTGCACCAACACAAGATTTGTTTTTCTTTTTCTCTTTTATTTATTTACTTATTTATAATTTTTTTTTACAAACACCTTTTATGATATCCTATTTTTGTTCTTATTTGCCACTAAGTTTGCCATACTTTGTCCTACTTTTGTATCTTCTTTATCCTAAACACGTTTTCCTAGCCATATGTCCTCAATTTATTTTTCTGCTATTTGACTCTTTTTCTCTTTTAATTGTTTTGTTATCATCCCTGCTAATAACATGCTACAAATCAGTTCCTTCCCTCATCTGATTTATTTTTTTGGCTTAATAAAGCTATTACTTGTATCACTTTTGCACTTAAAACTCCGCTGATGTTTAATATTTATCCCAAAACAATACAAAATCCAGATGTTGTTTTTATTTAATGAATACAAAGATTCATTATTTTATTCTATAAATTGAGGAAAAAATCATAGAAGGAAAAGAGATTTTTTGGAGGGCAGCTTTGATTACTAAGAAAAAATAGAAAAATAGAGAGAAATAGAGTGTGTCACCGTCATTCAACTTCCCACTTCACACAACCGTGCACCACCGTCCTCAATATATGAACAGACATGTATTTTCTCATTCACCCCCTCTTCAAACTTTATATTAGAAACTAGAGATAATTTATTTGAAAGATAAAATCTTGTTTGTGTATATAAATGGTGCTTTGGTTGAGATAATGTATATTTGAAACAAAACTCCTATAGTGTTTGCAAAGTTTAAATTTATTTTGTTTTCTACCATATTTGATTTAAACATTTCACTGTCATGCCATGTTTTACCTTCTCTTGAGCTGAAATACTATCTTGTGCCAGTTTGTTGCCAGCTTAATTTGTAATGCGTGTGTTGCTTGTGTGCGAGTTTGTTATGAGTTGGCTTGTGAATTTGTTTATACGTATATTTCTCTATTAACTAGAAATTAAAGCATGCATAATAACTATATTTTTATGTAATATAAATAATGACGAAGGTAATTAATTAGTAATAAACCTAATTCATTTTATTTATGAATGATATTAATATGCTATTAAATATTAAAATGAGTTATCTTTCCATCACTTGTTTCACTAAAAATACATATTTTAGTGTTTATTTTGTTTTTATTTTTATGTGTATTTATTATTGACCTTATTTCATATATTTAAATTTATTTAATTTTTTTAAAACAGTTTTTTTTACTATTACTTTT
>JBBPBT010000230.1:722677-742817 GCA_037974875.1 Cicer bijugum
ATCAAAATCACAATTATATATTATAACCAACTGTTTGATTTATATTATTAGTTAAAATTAATTTAATTCATAAACTCAATTATATAATCTGAATGGTTTAATATTAAATAAGTAATAAAAATTAATTACAATGTGAATCGCATAATTATTCTATACAAGATAATACTTACAATCTTAAAAGCACATATATTTCAGTCATTTTTATATATATTAATTATTATTTTGTATTTTACAAGATAATAACAAAAGTTAACATATTTATATACAAATTAATATTTTAGAAAAATATATTTACGCACATTACAGTAAATTTTCCAAGTTTTTCCATATATAAAATGCAAAGAATATTTATAAAAAGGAGAAAGGGAAGTAAAAAGAAGAAGAAGTTTAGAACAAAATTAAAAAGGGTGGTGTGGTCCCATGCGCGTGGGTTAACTTTAGAATGAAAAAAAAGAGTTTTTAAAATAGGCACACAGAGGAAATGAGGAGGGGTCAGAAATGTCATGCTTTTGGGATCATTGCAATAATTGAAGTCATGCAGGCTTTAATGATAAGCTGCAGAGAGAGATGCGTGAATTATTGGGTGGGACCCTTTTGTTTCAGAAAACGAACCATTGCCAAAAAGTGACCCTCATGTAATAATTGTCGATGAAAATGGAATGTTAAAAAAAAACCATAATAATAATGCCCCACACACACACCCTAACCGTGAACAAGGCATCAATTCAATATCATGAACTTGTCTCTCTCCTCTACCTATATTCTACCACAATCACAGTTTTCATTTCTCAATCATGCACGAGATTTGCGAACTAGACTAGACAATGACAAGGGTATACCATCCACAAAACGCAACTTCTCCCATTTTGAATGGTCTTAAATACTTGAATAAAATAGGTTAATATATTTTTTTTTTATAGATTTATTTTATGTGAATATGATGTATGATATATATAGTTAACATTTTAAATATGTCGATATCTATATCAACCCTTCATATCCACTCCATGACACTTACATACAACAACCCAATGTATATGTTATTTTTTTTTTGTCTTTAAATATAAACAACTATTTCAATATGTATTTAAAATTTATTAAAAAAAGTTGACAGTGTACTATGTCTATTTTTTTATAGAGATATAATTAAATTGTCTTTTTTTTATATATATATAATATACTTTTAATATTTTAATATAAATTAGTAGTATTAATTATGATAATTATGTTTGGAAAAAATAATAATGCATCTAGTAAATTGAAACATGATTTATATTTATGGAGAATTGTTTTTCGACGAGTGCTTATAATTAGTGACATATAGAGTATTAAAATAAATAAAAGAAAACAAAAAGTTTGGGGAACCATACAAAATCCCAAACAAGATGAAAACAGGACTAGTAAGCAATTCCCTCGTAAAAAAGCTTACCAAAACAAAATTCAAAAGACAAATCACGAAGAGAAAAATAGTGCAACACAAACTATCCCACCTATTTTTGATGGTCCAAGGGACCAAACTATTGTCACTGAAAGTCTTTATTATTAGAAGAGTATCACAATCAAGCTAGCACTACTAGAAAAAATTGTTTTTAGAGACTATTTTTTGTTACTAAAGAGAGAAAATTGGTCACTAAATTCAATTTAAATAGGTAGATAAAATGTTAGTCATTAGTTGTTGCGACCAAATCAACAACCAAATTTAGTGACCGATTTAGTGATTTAATTTAGAGACTGATTTTGTGACTAAATTTTGTGATCAATTTTATGACTGATTATGGAGACTGAATTAATGACTAAAGTTTAAGACTGATTTAACAACCACTTTGAATTAATTTTCTATGTCATTAGCAATTGATTTAAAGATGAAATTTGTGATATAAATTGTTTTTTTATTAAATATTTGGTCATCGATTTCGTCTCTAAATATTACCGTTTTTTTTAAAATACATTACTTTAATGTCCAAAAAAACAATAAAAACAATTTTTTTTTAATTTGTTTTCAATATCTAAAAAATTCATCGACCAAAATCTTTTAAAAGCATTAATCATATTAATGTATATATCTAAAGAATATAATATATATTTAAGCAATATTTTTAAGTACTCAAAATAATACAAATAAAATTTTAGTTTAAAACATAATATATTTAGTCATAACAAATTGCAACACATTGGTTCTTCAGATTAACTTATCACTATCCATCTAACTCTTCATCATCATGATCACGAGCATCATTATCACCAATCTCATCATCAAAATCACCAGCATCATGATCACCAATCTCATCTTCATTATCACCAATCCCATCTTCATGAATTTGATCTCTAGTATATGACATGAGTTTAAAGTTCAAACTATTCATCAGTTGTTTTATCAAGTGGTTGTTGCGCTCAACTGCTCTGTTTGTATTATCCAATTCCTTTCAAACTTGATCTCTTTCATTTCTCATTTCTTCAAGTTCATGTCTTTGAACCCACTCTGTTGATGAAGAACACGAGTCACGATAATATGGTCTCCCTAATAACACATTAAATTTTATTCTGAGACCATATACTCTTCCTCTTTTTATTCCTACAACCTCATACCACACATCTAATTCATTTGGTGGAGGAGTTTCTTGTGAAGTTGTTTATTGGTTCAATTCTTTCAATCTATGTTTAAATTTTTCCTATAACTATAAATATAAAGCTAATTAATATTTTAAACACTTTATTATGATCTTAGGATTATGCTTAATTCTACTATCATAAGCCTATTTCATTAGTAATAGATCGATGGTAACATCTTATGAAAGTAATTTGGAAAAAACCTAGAATACAAATATATGAAATTAACCAAGTTACAAATCATCATTGACTGACCTACTATGGGAATGAGGAGGAGTTCAACAAGCTTAGTATACAACCAATTATCAGCCTAAAAGTTATCGATACACCATTGCCAATTTTCCAGATAAGGTTATCACTTATAACATCATACATTTTCTTAAACCATGCAAACTAGAGGATTTGATGAAAATGCCACTGGTTTCTTATTTAAGAATAATCTTCCCCGTAGACTATTAGACCATTAAGAGTTTGTGGTAATCATATTCCAATAAAGCTTAAGAAGATCAACCTAATTGATTTTTATAATATTTATGATCCTAAGGCAACCTTTTCCAATGGAGAGAAAAGTTTATGCCACTAATGAGTGACTAACATTTTGGTGTCAACATTACCAAACCAAATGAAACTTTTAATCAATTGATAAACTTTTTTAAGATATGGGATAAATGTCATGCATAAATTTTAAAACTGTAAATCATCATACCCTAAATGATGGATTGGACCAACTGAACTATCTCTATCATAGATAAGAAGTTTCCCTTCCAAGAAGCAAATTCAACTATGGTTTTGTTTGTAATAGGATGAAGATGAATCAACATTGGATTTCCAGTGAAAATAAGAACTCCCGAACACTTAAACGAATGGATTGTTGAGGTGGTAGATGATGATGTCTAGATAATGCTCCTAATTCTTTGGTTTTACTTTTTGTTAAGCTAGTGTGTCACATCATTAGATAGGACCTTTTGGTGTCATGTGCAAATCATTCAAACTATATGTTACTATAATTTTGGTATGTTTTGTTTCTTTTTTGTTTCATGTAGTAGTGATGCCTTACATACAAAAAGACTTGATGACATGTATATTATGTGTGCGTATATCTTATATGTGTTTTAAATTCCAAATATATTTGTTTTATACAACGATTGATAAGTTTATTTCACGTGTTTAACCAATGGGACGTTAGGTCGTCTCATAAAGCTAGCCATTTTTATGTTTGTTAGGACTAGATCTTCCTTGTTCTTTCCCAACTACTTTAAAGTCAGTAACCATTACATTCAACACATTACCTTGATCCACAAAAACCTTGGTTTTTTCTTTGACTAGTGTAGCCCACTATTCAACAAAAACATTGCCTTCTAACTCAATTGGAAATCAATAATCGTTCTAGAATTCTATTAGGATTAAGCCAATAGTTACAATTGAGACCATAAAACTATAATCATCTTCATTGAGGAAGTTGTGTGATAGAAAATCACTACGCCAAAAATAGTCTTTTACAGCGTTTTTTTTAAGCCTTCTACAGCGCTTTTTCAAAAAAAAAAAGCTGTGAATTCGAGCACTGTAAAAGATACAACAGCGCTTTTAAAAAAGCGCTCTAAAAAGTACCTTTTATAACGCGCGCTTATTATGCACCTTTTACAGCGCTTGTTACAAAAGAGCGCTGTAAAAGTCATACACATAATTCATATATATGGGGTACCTTTTACAGCGCTTTTTTAAACAAGCGCTGTAAAAGGCATACACATAATTCATATATATGGGGTACCTTTTACAGCGCTTGTTTTAAAAAGCACTGTAAAAGGCATACCCATATTTCATATATTTGGGGTACCTTTTACAGCGCTTTTTTAACAAGCGCTGTAAAAGGCATACCCATAATTCATAGTTTGGTATGCCTTTTACAACGCTTTTTATAACAAGCGCTGTAAAAGACATACCCATAATTCATATTTTGGTATGCCTTTTACAGCGCTTTTTATAACAAGCGCTGTAATAGGTGTTATTTTTTTTTTTATATATATATATATATTTTAAAAGCGCCTTTTAGCTTTTTATGACATTTTTTTTACAAAGCGCTGTCTTTTATCTTTTTATCCAAAATTAGTTTGAACCAGTTCTCACAACACAACACAACCAGAATCAGTAATTTAGAACATATTCATATGCATGTATATTACCCTGTAACACAACCAGAACCAGAACCAGAGCCAGAATCAGTTAAAACATAATCAGTTCACACAATATGATACATATATATTACCCTGTAACACAATAATTTACAACATAAGTAACTAAATATACATTGAACCTAATTTACAACATATTCATATGCATGTTTATATACTGTCCTATGATCATATACATATAATAACTATGCACCATATAATATTCAGATCCCTTGCACAGCAGCATGCTATTTCCCAGAAAATCAAATAATTTTCATTTCAATCACATACTCACACCATTCCTCTTTTAATTCAATCAGATCTTGCTCATAATATGATGGACTGGAATTTTCAAAGTACTGCAATATAAAAATTGAACATATTATATTAAGTTAGTATCAAATATATAGATAATTTATATATGAAAATCATATAATCAAAATACCGTACCGTTTTTGGGATAATAGTTTTATTCTTGTCAACAATCTCCTTCATGAATCTCAATATATAGTACCCACAATCGATGTTGTTTGTTTGACGAGGGCACTTTATTGGGATCCATGTAATATTATTAGACTTTTGCTTCGACACTATCGCACCTCTTTGAGATCGATAAACTTTTAAGGCACTATATAAATGAATAAATGTGATTATTTTAGCATGAACAAACACTTATTTATATATATGTGTAACAAAAATAAATGAATATTACTTACGTGTCGAACATAGTCTTTATTTCAGAGTGTTTGGTGTAATCGCCATGCACGAGATCTAAATAGTATATAACTTCAGAGACCGCATTGATTGCAAATAGCACCCAATGTGCCCTACAACAAAAAAAAATTGTTAAGCAATTTTGTTTATACACAACTAATAAATTAAATTCTCATCAATTAAAAAGATAAAATTACGTACCCTGAATTATATGGTGCGAAGAACAATAAAACCAGAATAGAACAATAATTTAGATTACAATAATTTAGATTACAACAATAAAACCAGAATAGAACAATAATTCAGATTACAACAATAATTTCAGATTACATGCATGGCTTATATAAAACAATTAAACATGTACATTAAGATGCCATTCTTCTTTTCCTGGTGGGATTCAATTCTGTTTGTCCATTTACAATACGAAACGATGGATTAATCCAAATTCCCTCATCATGATCATCTCTAAGATATAAACCATCATCAGTTGAATCAATTTCATGTGGTTGTTGTGATGTTGCAAATAAAAGATCATTACCAACATCTTCATCATTGTTGTTATCATCACTTATTTTATTGGTCGATAGGACAACAAACCATTTATCATCAGAAGGATCGGTGACATAAAACACTTGTTGAGCTTGCGACGCTAAAATAAAAGGCTCGTCTTTGTATCCCACCCTATTAAAATCCACACGCAAGAATCCAGACTCATCAATCTGAACACCATTATTATTATCGACCCACTAGCAACCAAATATGGGAACACGAAACATTGTGTAGTCTAACTCCCATATGCGCTCGATAACCCCAAAATATGATAGATTTGCATATATTGGGTTTTTGTCTTTTGCACTGGAGACATGCATCGCTTCAGCTACGAGAGTGACTCCACTGTTTTGCATAGTGGTCTGATCATCTTGTTCTTTGGTATAAAATGTGTAGCCGTTAATAACATAATCAGTGTAAGAAAAGACATGTAAGCTCGGACCATTTGCTAGACACCTCAATCTCTGTGAAATTGATCCGGGGTCTATATCAAATTTTGACTTTATGTGATTTTTTAACCATGTTATAAAACTTCGATTGTGCTCTCGAGTTATCCAATTTTGATTCCTATTCATGTTCAAATGAGCTAACTGATCCATGTGTATTGTAACATACGGTTGATCCTCATCATCATTGTGCATAACATACAATTGTGCTTGCTCCCATTATGTCCTTGATATAGTCAACAGTCTCCTTCCAATTATCCCTTCTCCTGATATTCTTCCCGAATGACGAGACATGGGAAGCCCTATGGATTCAACATTGGACAGATATTCAGTACAAAATTCAGCAGCCTCTTCCACAATGTATCGTTCAGCAATACAACCTTCTGGTCGACTTCTACTTTTTACTTACCCTTTTAATATTTTCATATATAGTTCTATCGGATACATCCATCTCATATAAGCTGGCCCACAAAGTTGTGTCTCCTTAACCAGATGAACAGTAAGGTGAACCATTATATCAAAAAACGATTGTGGGAAATACATTTCAAGCTCACACAAAGTAACAACAATTTCCCTCTGCAATGTCGGTAATTTCTGAGGGTCGATCACTTTACTACAAATTTCCCTGAAGAAGAAACATAATCTAGTCAAGGCTAGTCGAACTTTTTCAGGTAAAATGGAACGTATACCTATTGGTAGCAAATGCTCCATTAGAATATGACAATTATGGGTCTTCAAACCTTTTAACTTGAGGTCTTTCATACAAACCAAACTTTTAATGTTCGAAGAGTATCCTTCTGGAACTTTAACTTCGTGTAGAAATTTACATAAAACAATTTTTTCCTTTCTAGATAGAGTATGAGCGGCTGGAGGTAGATATGTGCGATTTCCTTTCTTTACTGGAGCCAATTCATTTCTTATTCCCATATCGACCAAGTCCAATCTTGCGTTGATGTCATCTTTAGACTTTCCTGGAACATTGAGTAACGTACCAATAACACTATCAAATACATTTTTTTCAATATGCATCACATCGAGGAAATGTCTTATATACAATGACTTCCAATATGGCAATTCAAAGAAAATTGACTTTTTCTTCCACCCAGTTTTGACCAACTCTCCCGCAAAAGGTTTGTCAAATTTATTGGTCAAACCTTGTACTTTTTCAAGTATTTGATATCCAGTCGGTGCTGAAGGAGCTTTACCTTCCTCTGATTTTCTATTAAATGCATTTCTCCACCAACGATACTGATGACTATAAGGTAAAAATCTACGATGTCCAAGAAACATATTCTTCTTACAATGTTTCAACCGCATCCAATTTGTACTATCTTCACATATAGGACATGCACACTGACCTTTAATGCTATATCCTGATAAATTACCATATGCTGGAAAATCATTAATTGTGCCGAACAACATAGCCCTCAAATTGAAACATTCTTTCTTATACCCATCATAAACTTCCACACCTGTCTCCCACATACGTTTTAAATATTCGATTAGAGGAGTCAAGTATACGTCGATATCATTCTCCGGTTGTTTGGGTCCAGAAATTAACAGAGACAACATCATAAACTTACGCTTCATACATAACCATGGAGGTAGGTTATATATTACCAAAATCACAGGCCACGTGCTGTGTGAGATGCTTTGAAGACCATGTGGATTCATTCCATCAGTAGAAAGTGCAAGTCTTAGATTTCTTGACTCCATCCCGAATTCAGGATAGTCGTGATCAATTTTTGCCGATTGTGGGGAATCTGCAGGGTGTCGAAACATTCCATCTCTAATTCTTTCATCTGCATGCCATGTCAAGTGTTTTGAATCTTCTTCAATGCGATACATGCGCCTAAATCTTGGTATTATAGGAAAATACCACACGACTTTTGCTGGAGTAGATTCTTTCTTCTTATATCGAGAGACATTGCATTTCGGACACGCCTTAAGTAGTTCATATTCATTTCGAAATAAAATGCAATCATTAGGACACACATGAATCCTTTCGTAACTCATGCCAATAGAACACAAAATTCGTTTAGCCTCGTAGGTTCGACTGAGAAGTTCATTATCATCTGGCAACATATCTTTTATGAGTGTTAATAATTCTGTAAAACTTTTATCAGACCATCCATTACTCGCTTTTAAGTTGTACAACTTTATTATCGCCGACAGTCTTGTGAATTTAGTACAACCATTATATAATTCTTTCTCTGCATCACTCAACAAACTTTCAAACATTTTAGGACAATCTCGAAGATCTTCTTCAACTGCTTTTGCGATCTCATCAACTCGGTCCGGTTCATATGTATTTGTATCGAAGTCAGTTGAAGCATATGTCGAACTATTCTCAAAATTAATGTTTCCTTTTTTTTTTTCTCACCATGTCTTATCCAACATGTGTAGCTTTGATCAATTCCATTACATACTAGATGTCCTTCTAATTCATCTTCTCTAACACGTTTTCCAAAACAACATTTTAAACAAGGACAAACTACTCTATTTGGATCTTTTGTATTCTTCACTGCAAACTCAACAAACTCCTTCACTCCAATTTCATACTCTTTTGACAATCGATTGGCTGACATCCATTTCCTATCCATATTATACCACCTATATAAATGCAATTACAAAACTAATAACCTTTCAATACTGAACTAATAAATTAATAAGCTTGCAATACAAAACATATCAACACGTTTCAAAACAGAACAGATCATGTGATATGAGTTTTTGACAATTTTTGACAATTTCAAAACATAACAGATCATGTGGTATATATAATATGAATTATTCAATTGTTCATGAGAAATAATGTTGTTTTGGATTAACAGATCTGTCCATAACAGATCATGTTGTTTCTCATGAACAATTGAAGAGATTTAAAACATAACAGATCATGTGTAGAAGAGATTTAAAACAATTGAAGAGATTTTTTGACAAAAACAAATTAAAAAATACCTGAGACAACGTAGATGGCTGCACAGTACGTAGAGGATATTAGGGTTTTGAAAGATCTAGAGGATATGATATGAGGGTTTCCAACGTATATAATTATTTGAAATATGCATTTTACAGCGCTTGTGAAAAAAGCGCTGTAATAGGTAGTTAAATTCAATGAAAGCGCATGTATTTTACATCGCTTGTTGAAAAAGCGCTGTAATAGGTAGTTCAAAAAATTGAAAGCGCATGCATTTTACAACGCTTGTGAGAAAAGCGTTGTAAAATAATACGCGAAAGCGCTTCATTTTACAGCGCTTTTTTTGACAAGCGCTGTAAAAGCCTTATAGCGTTATGCGCAAACATTATAAGACATACAACAACGCTTCTATTACAGCGCTTGTCATACAAAGCGCTGTAAAAGGCTCCGTTATTTTTAAAATATATTTTCAACGGCGCTTGTGTTTAGCAAGCGCTGTAAAAGACAATTTTTGGCGTAGTGAATCTTCTTCGTAATCAAGAAGGTCGAGGAAACCCTAATTTCTATTTCATATTCCTCGAAAGTCTCATTTAGCTATCAACTTCTAAAATTCTGATTGCTAGGATGAGGTCCTTTAGTGGAGAGTATTGGGAAAATAATACCTTTATTAGAATAAGACATCTCTATGACATTATCCTGGCTACACTTATCAACGTAGGAGATATTTGACTTATCTACAATAGGTTCGTCTATAACAGTACCCTTGCATATTTTATCAATGATAAAGACTTCTGCCGTGGTCACCTCCCTAGTTTCTTTGACTGCAAAAGCTCTATCTAGGTATTCTCTTACTTTGAGAGAGGTATTCTCTTGTTTTTCTTGTGATTGACTGTAGCTATAGCCTGAAGTGTTCGCCTCATTTACATCATTCTCTTTTGAGTTATGGTAGGAGGAAATAGGCCAAAGTATTCTTTGAGCTTTTATTGTTCAATGCCCATTGTACTCCCTAGATTGTGGGAAGTTTTATCATCCTCTCGACTTGATTTCTTGATAGCTCCTCACGTTAATTTTTGGAGAAGCCACACCAATCTCCATGGTAATTATCACCACTCACTTTTTTCGTTTATCAATACGATAATCATTAACTAGTAGCATGATCAACTGCTCACCTTTCTTAGGGAATGCGATATTATGCCCCAAGTGCTTTCCTGTCCTTGGAATAAAGTGTGAGGATCTTGTTGATGTGAAAGAGAGATGTATCTCTTAATCAGTTCATATGCCAATACAACAACCTTGGGTGGCATGTTGGAGTGGCTCTCAGTCTTTCCCACATATTTATAATCGATTTGTGGAATATAAGCTTGTCAAAAACCAATGTTTGACCTTTCCAGGTTAAATCAAGATTGAATAATTCAAATTTGACTTAAGATTTCATTCTTGTTGCATCATTGTTTTCCTTTTCCTCGATTTTCAAAATTCACATGAGACAATACTATTTGTTGTATCATTAATAACGTTTTGAGTAACTTAAAATTTCCCTATTTTTATTAGCATTTTAAAGTAGTTTTTTAGTAGACAATACTATTTGTTATATAATGGTTATCGAAATTGTGCCATTTGTAATATTTCTTATTTTTTATTTCTTTTTATTAGCATTATAAATAGCTTTTCATATTTATTTCGACTGACTCAATATCTTTGCCTTTGTTGTGACGTATACTAAGGATTTAGCTAACGTGCCATTGTTTGAGTCCTCCATTTGCACGATGGTTACCAAGGGAGGGCCTGTCTCCCAATGACACACTTTCTCTTGAAAGCACTGCTCTATTTGAAGAGCCTTAGATGATATACCATCAAAGTTAGAACAAGCTTGGCCTACTAGTTCTGGTGAGGAAAAATACCAAATCAAGTGTTTTTAGGATAAACATACAGTTAATTAATCTCTAATAATGATTTTGATTATATTTCTATTTAACTTGTTTTTTTGAGTGATTTATTCAAAGATAGGTGATGAAATATATTCATACAAAACTCAATTATATCTCTATGAAAGAAATCAAGAACATGATGTCTTACATGTCAAAATGAACTAGAGATTGATTAGAAGAACATTATGATTATTCTTTATTAAAGACAACGTTAAGACAAATCATTCTCCATAGTCCTAATCTGATGTTAAATAATATCAAGATTGCTGAAGTAAATAGTTAAACCTAGAACTCGAGCTAAATGCCCAAAGAAGTAAAATATCCTTTAGATTAATGATCAAATTGATCTCTAGATTGATGAGCTGTAAGCAAGGATAGGAAGGACAATAGTACATTGTTACTGTATCCAATTGTAGAAAGCCTTGCATGCTTATGACCCATAATATTGACATTTCATGAACCATTCAATCAAGCATCCACGTTCTCCATAAAACTTAAAAGCAAAAAAGTTTTGGTTTTATCAAAGAATATTTTGGACCAAATAACACATGTGTTTAATTGACTTCAATCTAAACTAACAACTTGTAGAAGTTTAGAAACGGCTATATTGAACCTCTTCAATCCTATCCTCATCTATAAAAGGAATATCAAGGAGAAGACAAAGACAAAACTTTTTAAGACAATAATTCTATACTTAAAGATTCAAACTCAAGCAACAAACCTCTTCACTTAAGTAAAACTCCAACTCTATCTAATTATATTCAACGATCACTTTATTGAGTTCTTGGTGATAATCAATCTCAAACAAGGGTTATCATTTGCAACTCAAGTTTATCTCTTAAGATAGTTTGAGTATGTTGTAAAAAATATTTTAGTTGTTAAAAGGTAATTGTAAAAATTATTTCAAGGTTGAAAGGTGAATTCTGAAACTAATCAAAAGTGATCAAGAAAAATAGTGTGTAAGTAATCACATTATGGTGCTAAGCACATTAGTAAAAAATCTCACAAAGTGTAACGACAAAATATAGTCCACCTTGAGTAAATCGGAATACACCATTGTGTGATATTCTTATCCTTATCCTTATTTATTTTTCACTCATTGATCACATAATACATAAAACTAATCTTTTTAATTTATCTCTAACTTACCCAAAATTTTGTGAACGTTTTTTTAATAATATCTAAATGCCTATATTTGATTAGGAATATTTTATTCAAAGTTTTACTCATGTTTATAGAAAAGGTAATTATTGTGCAAACAAGATGACTAACATGAAATATAATATTATTGATTTGGTTTGGTTGGACAACATTCTTAACATGTTTATGGAGGGGTTAATCACAATAGATTAGGTCTATCTATGTACATGTTTTGTTAGCTTTACTATTTTTTCTTCTTGATAAAGTTTTAACGAGACATTTTCTTTTTGTTTCTTTTATCTATTTGATTTTTGTTCTAATCCATCCAAGATTGTGGTGTGTTATTTCTCTTATTCATATATTTATAAGATGCTACAAATAATAGATAAGGATTGCAAGGTACTAAAGTAGATGAAATTTTATTTCCTTTGTCTAATAATGATTTTGTACTTTATATAACTTTAAAAAAAAATCCTAGAAATATCTCAAAGGCAATGTTCTCAAGACCCAAAACTTTATTCATCAAATTATATTCACATACATGAAGTGACTTGGTCAAGCAATTTTACCCAATAAACCGGTCTCCTACCTACTCCTTACAAATCAATACTACTATTTTGTTTTTGACTTCAAAACCACGCTGCATGAGGGGTATCGAGATGAGTGGCTTGTTTATCCAGTTCGCAACATAGTAGGCAATTAACAACAATTTATATTTACCACTACAAAATTACATGAGTTACATCATAGGGAGGGATGTGAGTTACATCTCGCCGCTGTAACTCTATGTTGGACAGCTAACTAGTTATCTGCTTAGACTAGCTTATACATTTCTATGTTGTGCCATTTTCGTGTGTTTCGGTCCAATCAACTTATGTGGATATATTTATTAAAACACTTGATAGTGTTGGTTGGGATATTTATATGTTCTTAGTACCCAGAAACATAATTGTTTGTGCAGAGAACAATTTCTTTTTGCTACATATTCTTTGTTTTCTTTCATGTTTGTTAGCATATGCTGCATTGGATTTATCAGGTTTATGATCTTCCCCATATTGGTTTTAGTCCTTCTAGTTTTATTCCAGCTATGTTTGATATTAACTACAATTGATTTATTCCCTTTATTTAGTGTTAAAAATTCAATTATTAATACCAGTATTGTTTTCGGCATGTTTGAGGAACCTTACCATATATATGGATATTGCTTGATTGCCTATTGTTATTATTATTTAGTTGATCGAAAATAAATAATTAATAAATTACTAAGCTACAAAATTACTAAGCAAAGTAAAAGTTAACGACAACTGAATTACCATAATTTTAGGTGTTGGAACAAATAATATACTATTTATTTAAAAAAAATGTGTATTAAAATTATAGTAATAAAGATAATCCCTACTCTCTAAAAACATTATTATTATGAAGTAACTCTTTGTGATTTTGAGTTGGAAAGCCAATTCAACCACCCTCCCGTTGTCTCTCTTGTTCTTCTCGACCACGACAACGTTCTCTATCACTACTCATAAATCCAATGCAGCATATGCTAACAAACATGAAAGAAAACAGAGAATATGTAGCAAAAAGAAATTGTTCTCTGCACAAACAATTATGATTCTGGGTACTAAGAACATATAAATATCCCAACCAAAAAATAAAAGGGCAAACTTAATTGATTTAGATTAAACAAAAGAACGTTGCAATCCCTCTATTCTAAAACAAACTCACCCTAAAAAATTCATCTCTAATGTCTTTGATACATAAAATAAAATACTACATTTATAAGTTTACACCTTACTATCTATATGCTTCCTATATAAAATACTACTGTTTTGCTTCCTATTATGTCCATACACAAATTCTAAAAAACAAATTTCTAAAAAATAAAATATGTAAAATATGTAATTTAATTTGAGAATCAAACCTGTCTTAATGAATTGATGAACGATAAAACGGCAACGGTTGTAAAGTTGAATCCAAGTTGTAGGTAGTTCACGATAGGTTACGAATAGAAGGAAGAAGTTTAGAGCGCAGATGTTATGGGAGCAGAAGATAAAACGCTCATGACATCCTTTATTTTTTTATTAACCTGCCTTAAATCGGTTATCAATATAACCGCATTAAACAAGTTTTAAATATTTACAAAATTGCCACCGCCTCATTTTATTAAATGGCATAAATATTTACAAAATTGTCACCGCCTCATTTTATTAAACAACGTTTTATCCTTAAGTCGGTTATCAATATAACCGCGTTAAAGAAGTGTTAAATATTTAACAACCTTAAGTCGGTTATCTATATAACCGTATTAAACAAGTTTTAAATATTTACAAAATTGTCACCGCCTCATTTTATTAAATGACATAAATATTTACAAAATTGCCACCACCTCATTTTATTAAATGACGTGTTAAATATTTAACAATCTTAAGATATATAACCGCATTAAACATTAAACAAGTTTTAAATATTTACAAAATTGTCACCGCCTCATTTTATTAAATCGCATTTTATCTTTAAGTCGGTTATCAATATAACCGCGTTAAATAAGTTTTAATTAATTTTTTAATTTACCGTATTTCTTTAAGTCGATTGTCAATCTAACCATGTTAATAGTGTTTTACATATTTATAAAATTGCCACCGCCTCATTTTGTTAACTCGTTTACATGGACAACCGACTTAAATATATCTCCGCTTCATTTGTTAAGTCTGGTGGCACATAACCGACTTAAATCTGCTGAATTAAAAACTCAATTTTCTACTAGTGAACTCTATTTTTCTAAATAAGTTGCACCACTATCGATGTCACTTTAAAAAATAAACTAAAATAAATGTTATTTCTATTTACAATCAAAGAATAATTATTTTTGTCAATCACAATATATAATTAAAAGAAATTATAAAATCACTCTATTTTTCAGACTCACTTTAATATTCATTATATTAAATCAATATTAAAATCCACACGACTTTCATTTTATAAAAAAATAGTGTTAAAGTAAATGTTAAAGATAGAATTTTTTTAACATTTTTCTATAATTAATATTGTGTATATTATTATCAAAACTTATATTCTATTTTATATTTATGATAATAAAAAATATATATTTTTAATAAAAATTATTTAATAAAATTATTATTATTTTTTAAGATACGTGAAATAAATAAAAACCGCAAACATTGTGTCATTATGTCATTGTTTGATAGGGGACAAGTAAACTTTTTTCCATCTATTTAAAAATATCATTCATATACGTACGTAGGATGCGTATACGAAATAAATATAATTTATACTTTTAGCTGGGTAGTGGATAATAGAATATATACCATTGTTTAATATATATATATATATATATATATATATATATATATATATATATATATATATATATATATAACATTCTTTTGTGACTAATTGGTGGGACATTTTTAGTTTCAATAATTCTATATTGCCACTGAATGTCGTATA
The DNA here is from genome assembly GCA_037974875.1 of Cicer bijugum. Taxonomy (NCBI): domain Eukaryota; kingdom Viridiplantae; phylum Streptophyta; class Magnoliopsida; order Fabales; family Fabaceae; genus Cicer; species Cicer bijugum. The sequence goes on from JBBPBT010000230.1 coordinate 738,618, forward strand.
GATAAATGGAAACAATGCTAGCTGCGATTATTCACAATTTCACACGTGGTCATATAACACCAATTTGTATATGTAATTTGTAATATTGAATTTGTCAGTCAGGTCTTTAAGATTTTTAGTATTTTTTTATTTCTACATTTTTTTTGACTATTAATTTCTTGCATACATAATCTATAATGTGAATATGTATAATATAATTTATAGTATGTTTGAAACAGTATTATGGGTTATATTGACGATAAATATCTGTGTCCAGGTCTTTATAGTGATTCGGTCTGCGATTTCAAACTATAGTTAAATAAAACGGTCATGTTGATGAGATGAAACTCAAAATTAAGAAATTATTGTTGTAAGATGGAAGGAAGAAAAAAAAAACAGATACAAGGATGTCACTTATATTGAGTGCTACATGGGCATGTGACATTGGAGCTATTTTTCCTACATTCAAAATGAGTTTGAATGTACACTTTCATTCATAAAAGTCACAAGTTATCATGAATCATGATAATGGTTGTGGTGATTTTATATGTTTTATTTTTTAATTTTTTTAATTTTAATTTTAGTTAAAGGTGGATAGCTTCACCAAAAAAAATAGACAGAATATGATGGTTTGTAAGATTTTTGGGATTTGGCACATCACTTTAAATAAATCAAATTCATATTTTTGACACATGTGGTACTAATTTTAATATGTTGATCTACTTTGTTTCTTGTTTTTCTTAGAAATTAAGTCACTACCTATTTCTGAATAATTTCTAGCATATAGATATACATATAGAAACTTGAGAAATGTTTTAGTAGCCCATGTGATATATGCATGATAGTGGGGGCCTAGTTTGGCAGCTCAGTCCAAAGATATTCATCAAGCCCAATAATGGAAACGAAAATAACAACTCAATGGAATGAATGCATTACCAATTAAGAACACCTTTAGTGGTGTAAAGTCGACTCAAGAGTAAAACTAAAAAATAAAATTGTTTTAGGTTTTTATAAGATTTTTTTTACTTAATAAAATGACCTTAATTTTTTTATTTAATAATTTTTTTCTTTATATTTTAATATTTTTAAAACAAAAAAACTGATAAAATCATTTAAATTAAATACTGTCTCAATAAATATTAAATCATTTGATAAAAGAATATTATATATTATTAATTATATTAACTTAATAAATGATTTTATCTTATAGATTTTAAAATATCTAAAGTTTACTTTTGGCCTCCATATGTAATGGACTGGCCTTGTAGTGGATTCTAATTTGTGAGAGAATTTCTAAAATATTTTTGCAAAGTTTCAATGATTCACTTGGTTTGATGGTTGGGATGTTTGGATTTATAAGTATGGCACATGTTTGAGTCTTTACTATTTTGTTTACTAATATTTTTTAAATTTGCTAAAATTTAAAAATCAAAAATAGTGTTCGCACCCTCAAATAAATTGAAAATTTTACTAATACTTTGGTTTGTGGAATTAACAAGTTGAATTGTATTGATCTAGTGATCCTAATAATGTTGTCAATTATCCTTCTTACTCAATTTTTCATTCTAGTGTCTTGAATAATGTTACTCTTTGGCATCAAAGATTGGATTCGCCCATGCCAATTATGTAAAGACAATAATACTATTTGTAATGTTCCACATATCAATAAATACTTTTCTCAAAATTACTGCTCTAGATACCAAGCGTCGAAGCAACAATTATTCCATTTGTTTCTTAAATGGGTTAGACGACTCTCATGCAATCATTCAACGTTAGGATTTATTGAATCATTAATATGCCACTTTACTTTCAAATATTTTAATTTAATGTCATTTACTTTTCCAACAATTTATCTTTCATGTTGTATAAGTTCTTTGCAATTTACGTAATTATATTTATGTTTACTCTTATATCACGTCCAAGATCCCACACTTAAACATTCATTTCTTAATGATCTTGATATCTTGTTTTTTAAGACTTTAAATAATCGTTAGCACTTCCAAGAGAGAGCTATATGTTCTTATGCTATTGCACACTCATTGTAATTTTGGCCTAATAGTGGCGTGTGTATTTCTTAAAGTGCATGGAGGTCCAAATCCATGATTTTAGAAGACAGAGTATAGTCAATTGACATAAGTATGTTTTTTCGGTTGTTGGTCAGTTGATCAATTTAGTAGAAAATCCTTTGAGTGGAAATAATAAGATGTAACTATCATTAGGATAGTGAACCAAGCATATGCTCTTTATGAACACCGATATTTTTTCAATGAAATTCTTGTGTTTGCTATCATGTCAGATTTACCAACGCAAAGATTTTTTTAAAAGTTTTTTTTTTTAGATATTCAGGATCTTGTTTGCTTCTATATACATGAAATCCATAAATTTTCAATAAACCCGAGGACATCCATAATTTCCCATCTATAGAATTTCAACCAAAAACTCTATCCATGCACTCTAAAGATGACTGTACTAAATTCTGTTATGTTATTTAATGCATTTAAAGATGAAAGTTTAGACTAATTTAAATTATTTAAAGTATAAGTAGAATTTGAATATAAAACTTTCGTTAAGTGTTTTAAAAGTGATAGGAGATGAGAGTTCTATCATCTTAATTATTTTGAGTCCACTGGTATTGTACTTCAAACAGGTGCACCATATTTCCCACAACAAAATGAAATTGTAGAAAGGGAAAACAGGTTATAGAAGAAGTGGTAAATGCCATGTTATTCTATTTTGGTTTATCAAAAGATTATTTGGGGTGAAGTAATGCTAACTACATGTTATTTATTAAATAAAGTTCATAATGAAAAGAATAAGATGATCCCATATGAACTCCCAAAAAAAAAAAGAAAACTCAATCTCACCTATATAAAAATTTGCGATTGTAGAGCAATTGGAAAGGTTCTTGGACCAAAAAGAAAAAAATTGATAGAAATTGGAATTAAAAGTGTACTTATGGTCTATGCCGAAAATAACAAAACATATAGATTTATGGTTATTGAATCTAATTACTCATATCCGATAAACACAAAGATTGAGTTAAGAGATGCAATTTTTTAAGAAAATAGATTTAGCTCAATCTAATGACTCATTTCCTATTTAATTATAAACTAATAGTTTGTTGGTGTAAATCATATTAAAATTGTTCAAAGTATCATAAAAGTTCATGTAACAATACACTATGAAATTCTCTACCTATAATATCCATCAACAATTTCATTGTTTGACTTTCTTCTCGTGTGGGTAGTTTAGGAACCCACAATCGAGAGACGGATATCATTTTCAACGCAACTGCTTGAAATTAAGAGAATCATCTATTGAGAACTTTAGCCGATTATGCAAATAAATTTCGCTATAAAACAAATATATAAGTTATTTTATAAATATGTGATTGAGCTGAGGACGGAGAAGGGCCCGCTGAATAGGACGGTGATAGGAACGTACGTATTGCCGTTCTCAAGAAGACAATCTAAGCAGCAACAATCATTTTTACGTTGGATCTTATATGGGTTTCCTCGAATATATAACTTTATTTTCTTCTTGTTTGCTCTTCTCTGTCTGATGTATATATTAAAGGATCATTACACAAATGAAAAGAATTAGCAATTACCTAACTTCTGCACAAAAAAAGTGTAAATATAAATTATTTTCATGTAGGATGAACGACAAAAATGAAAAGTATATTTTTACAATCTTGAGCTTGTCAAATTGGCCAATTATTGGAACGTGATTGATTCCAATTTTTTTTTCTTTCTTTTTAACAAAAATTTCAATTTCTTTCAATCCTTAGGAACTTGCTCATTAAATATAAGTTTAGTACACTTAAAAGTTCATGGAGTTATGAAGTTGACATGTTTGAGACGTTTGATCAAAATCAGACTATTTGATCAAAATCAAATTGTTTGTAAGATCTGAATTGTTTGTTCTTAATCGAAAATTTCTAAAATATATATTACCTATATTTGATAATCTCTTATTGCATTTAATTCAAATTTGTACAATAGAAACTCCATCAAACTTTGTATATTTTCACATAAAATAATAGAAAATTATAAATAAATAGAAAATATATAATACTTTTATTAATATTCATTTATTCATAAATTATCACAAAATTTAAAGTGGATAATAATAATTTAAAAATTATTCGCGTATATTATTTTGTGATAGAATGCATGTAAATAATTTAATTGAGGATTATTAGTCAATACAAACACTATT
>JBBPBT010000230.1:751658-764652 GCA_037974875.1 Cicer bijugum
TTTTTAAAATAATAATAATAACTGTTGTTAAAAATTAAATAAATTTAAATAAATATACGAAATAAAATTCAATAATAAACACATATAAAAACAAAATAAATTGTAAAAAAAATATGGACTTGTATTGTTATTTATTAAATAAATAATAAAAAAAAATCGCTTTAATAATAAAAAACTATATACAAATTGCAAGTTCTTTCAAATACTTTTTAGTGAAAGAAATGATGGAAACATAATGTTGAGACAAAATCTCAATTTAATGTTTTTGATGAAAACAAACAAAAAGCTAATTAAGAATTCTAATTATGATTCTAAGTGTTTTGGTATTTAACATCTGAATTTGAGTGTGTTAAAACAAGATACGTATCAAACATCACAAATCAGATCAAAGAAAGCAGTTTTGGAAAACTAAGATTGATCTTGAAACACTTCTGAAAAATGAAGATTGATCTTGAAGCTATTCAGGAAAACGAAGATTGATCTTGACTTATTGCTGAGAAACGAAGAACGATCTTCGTTTATGGTAGAAACAAGAATAATCAGTTTCTTTGTAAAAGATCAATCTTGGAAACATTATTCATCTCGTATCCTCATATAAAATCAGCAAAGGATCAATCTAAGTCATATTTGTTCTAGAATTTGAAGAATCAAAGACATGCTTCATTAAAAGCATAATAAAGATCATTCTTCAAGTGAGGCATTTACAAGTACATGTTTACAGGCTGCAAAGTACACCTAAGTTGTACTTCAATCCTGACCTGCACGCAAGAAGTCATCTCAGCCAACTGACAAGAATCACAAGTACAAGTCAGCTAATTTTCAACTAAATTCGAAGATCAATCCTGGTTCTCAAGAACGATATTGGATGCAACTGTGATCAATCTTGCTTTTTGGCAGATTTTATCCAACAACTATTTCATAACAGTTGGCCATATTTCAACAGCCATATGAGCTGTCCCAAGCCTTCTTGAAGTCTATAAATGCAACTTCAAGATGAAGAACAATACACAACTCAAAGTGCCAAGCAAAGCATCAATCATTCAATCATACTCAAGCCTGTCAAAATCCTTCTCAAGCCTGCAATTCTTTTCTTTGTGTTGTGTTAGAATCAATCACAACTGAGTTCTATTTATAGAATCTATTTCTCATACAAGAGTTGAGTAAATACCCAAATTCTAAACATTCTCAAATCCACCACTTTGTAACTCAAGGTTATTTTGTTAACATAATCCTCAGTGATTTGTAAAAATTCATTTCATGTTTTGAAAGGTAACTTGCTAAATCCTTTCTGAAATTGTAAGGTAAACCTGTGAAAAATCATTTCAAATTAGAAAGGTAGAAACTGTGTAAAGATCAAGATTGATCCATGAAAAACACGAACGATCTTGGTTTGAACACTTAGTGAAAAGTCTCACGGTTGTGAGGACTGGACGTAACCCGGATTGGGTGAACCAGAATATATTCTTGTGTGATCTCTCTATCTCTATCTCTATTTATTTATTTTATGCTTTACAATCAGATTTCATTTTGATAAAATTGATTTTACAGTTTTTTGTAACAAACCAAGATTGATCTTCAACAATACCAAGATTGATCTTCAGTAGTACCAAGATCGATCTTCATTAGTACCAAGATGAATCTTGGATTAAATTCTTAAATTTAAAACAAAAATTCAAAAAAGGGGCAATTATAATTCAAACCCCCATTCCTTATAATTTACATTGCCACTTCACATAACTCATTTAATATTAAATAGCGTATTAATATCATTTATAAGTGAAATAAATTATGTTTATTAGTAATTAATTATTTTCATCATTATTTATATTAAATCTATATTTATTTACGGGTGAATAGAAATAAGCCACAACAAGCTTGACAACAACATAACACCCAGTATAATTAAGGAAATAATTTTTCTCTATCTTTTCTTTTTGTTGGTTTGTAGGATATTTATAGAAGGAGGTTATAAAATGAAGAAAATAAAAGAATGTACATTGAGAAGTGAAACAAATGCAAAGAAAATAAAAATGTGTGTCGATTTTGCCAAGGAAGTTGTGCTAGTGTTTGAGTGTTTGAGAATGGCTGGATTTGAGCAGATTGATAAAAAGCAATAGAAGCGTGTTTGCAGGCGTGCATGTTGATGGTTGGCTTCATAAAATAAAATGGACATATCAAAAATAAAATAAAACAGTAAAATAATAAAATAATAATAAAAACAATTAAATGGAATAAATAGATTGACAGATCAAATTAAGAAAATAAAATAAAAATGTAAAAAAAATAAAATAAATGAAAATTATTTCGTTGTAATTCACAATTTCGTTTTTTATTTTATATTATTTTATTTCTAATACATACTCAAATTTGAATTGTAAAATGATAATGTTTAGATTTTTAAAAATGATTGTAAAATATTTATTAAATATATTATTATATGTTATTCTTATTATTATTTTAAAATGATTTTTAATTATTCGGACAAAATTGAGGTATTACACACATACAAAGAAGAAGAAGGGGAAGAAATCACAGAGAGTTTTAAGTAACAAGCAACAAACAAAAAACGTCAAGGTATTTTTTTTCTCATGTACAATATATTTATTGCTCTTTATCTTCATCATACAATCATTCTCTTGTTTTAAAAAAAAATGTAGATTTTTTATTTGTAAGAGCCAAGATTGATGAACGAAACATAAAAAATAAGACTAAAAATCCGAATCTTTGATGATGTCGTCCTCGTTGTTGTTGTCGTCGTCGCTTTTCTGTCATTTTCCCGTTTTTGTTTTCAGCCGCAACTGATGTGTTTTGTTTTGCCATAAGCCAACCCAACGTTTTGTTTTGCCATTTTGCCATTAGCCAACCCAACTGCAATTGATACGTTTTGTTCTGCCATCACCCAACCCAACCCAACCTCCCTTAGTTAGTAATTAAGGTTTTCAGTTTTTATGTTTTGACCTCTTTCTTTTTGTTAAGTTAAATTGGGTTTGATTTCTAAAAAAAAAAAAAAAAACAAAAACTTGTTCAACCCATTTAAAACTATTTATTTTATTTTTATATTTTTAAAAGGATTAATTTGTTTCATAACTTAAATATTAATTTTCATATAAAAAAAACACGAACAAATATTTTATTAAAGGTTAATTTAAGGAATGGGGGTTGTTTTGAAACCATGCTGAATTGTTTGGAAATACAGTTGTTTGGACACTTAGCTTATGAAAGTATGTGTGGCCATGTTGTCCTGAAAAAGTTCTGCAACCAAGCGTATGCAGCTTAGCCTCGACAATTACTATTTCATGATTTTAAGCTGAAAAGGTTTTCCAACCAGGCGTAGGCAGCTTAGCCTGAACAATTACTATTTGATGATTTTAGTTTATTAAATCATTATTTAGTTATTTTTTTTTTCAAAAAAATCAAACCAACAAAAATATTATTTCAAAATACATATTATGATAATTTGACAGTCTTAAAATTCATTTTTATTTTTTTAAAATAATTATATAAAAAAATTATTTTCAATAGGTTAATTAGATATGAAATCTTTTTAATTATTGAACGGTTATAACATAAGTTATACAACTTAGAGATTTTAAAAGTTCATTTTTATATCAAAAATACTAAAACTATTCTTAAACGGGCTAATTACATCTGACATCTTATTAGTAAGTGAGTTTTTTTTTTTTTTAAATACAAGTTGAACAACTTAATAATTTTAAAACTCGTTTTTTTAATAAATATAATTAATTTACATACAATTTGAGAGGGAAATCCTTCCTCTTGTTTCTAACCAATTTTTATATATAAATATTAATGATAAATATAAAAAATAAATAAATAAATAATGGTAATACAAAGTAACGAGAAACAATGATTTTTCCAAATTTTGAATTTGTACTAACGAATATAAATGCAACAACAAAAATAATTTGCACTCTCAAAGGTAAAAGATATCGTGGTGCGGTCAAGACAATTATTCAAAATTTGAATTTAAATGATCTCTTGTAGTGAATACCAAACAAGAAAGATATGATATAGAATTTAGAAAGGATGATTAAAAAAACAATATATATTAATAGATTTCTTTTATTAGTGAAATTTGTCATTTAACTGAATCTCACATTAAACCAGATTATGTAAATCTCGTGAAATCAAACATATACTTAATTTTGCTTTATTTTAACTCTTCAACTTCCATTGACTTTCCTACAATCGATTCTGATTTCTCCCTGATTTCCGGTTAAGGGGCTAATATTACCCATATTGATCATTGATTGAGCAAATTGGTTGAAGAATGCAGTTTGGTTGTTAGCAAAGTTGTTAACAATTGAAATAGTGGAAGATCCATTAGTGGAGAAAAGCTCTTGATCCGTTTGGAGAAGGCCCATTTTTACTAGAAGATTGCTAAAGTAATTGTTGTCGAATGTGTTTGGAGTTGAAGGGTCAAGGTTGTTCAAAGTAGATCCATTTCCATTTTGTGGACAATTTTGTTGTAGTGTTGCTAAATAGGTTGAGTTTAGTGTTGGATCTGGGCTTCCACTGCCACTGAAGTTGAATAGCCTTTGGGAGAAAGATTTGCATTGAGCACGTCCAAAAGTGTGTGCACCTAAGAATATATTTCAATCATTAATTTGTCTATTAGCTAATAAAGGATGAGAGTTGGTATATGAAACTTTCATTTTGTTGACTCATACTCTGTCTATAGAACAAGTCAACTATTATACTAACTACTACTAGATTATAATCTTGTGTTTACTTATAGAATTATATATAGTTAAAATATTATTTTCTTTTTTATTTTATAATTTACTTATACTATTTCTGAATCAAATATTTAAAAGTGAGAGTAAAAAAAAAGTAGTAAATATCATCATTAGTGAAAGTAAATAAATAAATGAATTGAAAATTTTTGAATTACAAAATAATGCACTTTCCAATTTCCATTATACTTTTCATCACATATGTTCTATTGTTAGATGAAATTAAAGTGAGTTTTACCAAATCATGAGTTTATGGAAACAGAGTCTATTAAAAAAATAACTGCATAACCAATTTTAATTTATCATATTGTTACCTGACAATGCAACAAGGTCAGTAGTGTCAAGGCCAACAGCAGAGAATTTGGAAGTGATGTTGGCAAGGCTTTCAAATGGAGAAGGGATAGAGCTATTGGCTCCACCTTGGTTTGCAGTTAGACCATCCCTTCTTCCAAGTAGTACGTTCCAAGATGGACCTCCTGACTGCAATTAAATTCTTCCTCTAAATTAAATGTCATTTTGTTCTATATTAAAAAAAGTGCAATTTTTATTAATAAAAATGAAAATTTTCAAGCTACCATAGACACAGAAGATTCAGCTGCAAGGGCAACAATATCAGCACAAGAAACCACGCCAGGGCATGAACTTTCAACAGAACTTTTTATGTTGTCAATTACATTAAATCCTCTAAGGGAATTAAAATTGGGAGCCGCATTTTTTTCACTATGTGTGATGTTTCCACCTTCATCTAACAAAATCGACGCATCACATCCCTATTAATAAAAGAAGAATTTTTATTATTTTAGTCATAATAAAAAAAATAAATAAATTAGAAGTTAATTAATATTCTTAAAAAAAAAATAGAATTGAGTTTTATGAAATTTACATTGACAAAGCAATCATGAAATAGAAGTCGAGTGAGGCTTGCGCCAATTCGTGGATCAGATTGAAGAGCTTGTTGAACAACATTTCTTACTATGGATGACACATTAGGACACGTGTTAGAATAAAATGTTGCATTCAATTGTCCATTTGAAGGATAAAGAAGTGTTAACGTTAGGAAAATTATAGCCTGTAATATTGTTGTTGAAAGCATGAGTGATTTGTAGTATTTTCTTTCTCAGTGATAGTCTTTGTTTAGTGATTCATATCTAGGTGGTATATGCATACATATAAATAGATAAGAAAACGCGTCATTTCATATTTATTATTTCATGACTTTCTTAAGATAGTGTACAAATTTCATAATAAACAGGACCACATAATTTAATCTCCCTAACTAAATGAACAATTAAATGAACCATGATGTCAAAAAGAGGAGGAAAATACATCTCTAGTTGGCACAAGATAATAACAGCTTCATTTTCCAACCCATCTAATTTTTGAGGATCAATGACTTTGCTACAAATAGCGTTGAAGAATAAACACAACCTAGTTAAGACCTCTCTTACTTTTTTAGGCTATATGCCACGTAAAGCCACTGGTAGTAATTGCATCAAAATATGGCAATCGTGAGACTTTAAGCCAACTAATTTCAATTCTTTAAGTCAACTAATACACATTAGGACACGTATTAGAATAAAATGTTGCATTCAATTGTCCATTTGAAGGATAAAGAAGGGTTAACGTTAGGAAAATTATAGCCGGTAATATTGTTGTTGAAAACATGATTGATTTGTAGTATTTTCTTTCTTAGTGATAGTCTTTGTTTAATGATTCATATCTAGGTGATATATGCATGCATAAAAATAGATTAGAAAATGCGTCATTTCATATTTATTATTTCACGACTTTCTTAAGATGGTGTACAAATTTCACAATAAACAGGACCACATAATTTAATCTCCCTAACTAAATGAACAATTAAATGAACCATGATGTTAAAAAAAAGGAGAAAAATACATCTCTAGTTGGCACAAGATAATAACAGCTTCATTTTCCAACTCATCTAATTTTTGAGGATCAATGACTTTGCTACAAATAACATTGAAGAATAAACACAACCTAGTTAAGACCTCTCTTACTTTTTTAGGCTATACGCCACGTAAAGCCACTGGTAGTAGTTGTTGCATCAAAATATGGCAATCGTGAGACTTTAAGCCAACTAATTTTAAATCTTTCATTGACACAAGACTCTTGACATTTGAGGAGTAGCCATGTGGCACTTTTATTCCCCTTAAACACTCACAAAAGCATTTTTTTTCTCCTTTTTTGACAATGTATGACAAGCAGGAGGCAAATATGTTCGTTTACCTGTTGATTGTGGAGCTAATTGTAGTCGTATACCCATATCAACCATATCTAGACGAGAATTTAAGCCATCATTTGTTTTCCCCTGAATGTTGAGAAGTATTCCAATTACACTATCACACACATTTTTCTCCACATGCATCACATCAAGACAATGTCTTACATCTAGAATAGACTAGTAAGGAAGATCAAAGAACACAAACTTCTTCTTCCATATATTTTTCTCAAATGTTTGTTTTTGGTTCTTCCCAAAGATAACATTTATATCCTTAACCCGTTGATAAACTTGCTCCACAGTTAAGGCTTTTTGAGAAATTCCATGCTCTTGGTGTCCATTAAACGCTTTTCTCAACTTTCGGTATGGATGATTAGACTCGAGAAATTTTCGATGCCCAACATAAACAGTTTTTCTTCCATGTTTCAATTGTTGGTAGCAAGTTCCTTCTTCACATATAGGACATGCTTTATGTCCCTTAACACTATAGCCACACAAGTTTCCATATGCAGAAAAGTCAATGATTGTGCAAAATAGCATTGCACGCATCTTAAAATATTCACGAGAATACGCATCAAACACCTCAACACCTTCCCAAAGCATTCTCAAATCTTCAATCAATGGACTTAGATAAACATCTGTGTCATTTTCAGGTTGTTTTGGACCTAAAATCATCATAGATAACATGATGTATTTACGCTTCATGCAAACTCAAGGAGGTAAGTTATATATAACTAGTAGAACAGGCCATGAACTATGGTTACTACTTAAATTTCCATATGGATTCATTCCATCTGTAGCAAGTCCAAGCCTAAGGTTCCTTGGCTCATTTCCGAACTCTGGGTACAAATCATCAATTTTCTTCCATTGCAAAGAATCAGCTGAGTGACGAAGTTGTCCATCACGCTTCCTCTCATTGGCATGCTGTAACACCCCGTTTTTCAAAGCGAGGGTATATTTTTTTTTAAAAGAAATTAAAATAAAACAGAGAAATAAATACGGAAATACCTTTTGATAAATATTTAAGTCATTTCAATTTATAAGCAGCGGAAAAGTTTTTCGAAATATGAATCCAGAGTATTTACACCTCAAAAAATGGTACATGGAACCCATCGAAAATAAACTGTCATGCTGACAATATTAGTAAAGATACAATTTTCCAATTTAAAATAAACACAATTCAAAAGAAAGACATTTATTGCCTCTATGTCAACCTAATCTGATCATTCTACAAAACACACTAAACACCCTGAGTGATCTCCACGCGCCCCGTGAGATCCTCCTAACGTAGCTCCAGTCAAGCATTCTTATCTGCATCCCTATCCACAAGGTATGAACCGGTAGGATAGTCCTAGCTCTCATATGAGGGCAAAGCCCAGATTTCCACAATAGTGGTAAAGGGTCACCAACCGAAATTAACAGTTAACACATAACATTTAAGCTTTTAAATGCACAAATAACCTTTTCAACTTATCATGCATCTTAGAAGGATTTTCCATATGCTAAAAGTTCATGTAATGCTTGCCAAATGTAAATGAAATCAAAAGAAAGTTCTCAATCCATCAAGTAATACGTAACTCACCAAAACATGGATAAATCAATTGAACAATCAATTATCTAACTCAAAATAAGATTTTCCACTAAGCTAATCGATCGGGGAAATCAATTTCCTGAAAGTTTTTAGTGAAAACTGAACTCTGGGCTTAAATCAATCGATTGGGTAAATCGATTGACTCAATCGATTGGGTAAATCGATTGACAGACAGACAGAGCCCCTGTATTGAATCCAATCGATTGGGTAAATCGATTTCGGGAAAACGAAGCCCCTGACTTGAATCCAATTGTATCCAAATCGATTTCTTAAATGATTTTGAAAGACAACTTACAAAATCGGTTGGATAAATCGATTTCGTGCAAAACAGGACCCCTGTAACTCATCGAATCGATTTGGTAAATCGATTTCCCAGTATATTCTCTCAAAAATACATAAACTAACTCAATCACATTCAAACACCACTCCAAACATTAACACTTAGTAATATCCATACAATCACCACGACATTATGAGTATCGAAATCGTTTTACAATCTAACATACTATCACACAATTCCAAAATATAACTCTTAGCAAATAAAACCCCATTTACCACCACAACTTAAGTTCAAACACTCAATCATAAACTTGAATCAAACACAACTCGTGTGCCGAGCACCCTAATGCAATGCGTATATGTAAAATGCATGGACTCGGAATTCCAAACCAAAACCCTCCCCGAAGGGCCGTAAATCATAATTGTACCGCCTATCGCAGGCCAAAGTACCAATTACCGAGGTGCCACCTATCACGGGTCAGCACGATTTACTAAAAAGCGTAAATCGTAAACGTACCACCTATCATGGGTCAGTACTGTTTACCGAGGTGCCACCTATCACGGGTCAGCACGATTTACCAAAAGAAAAAACGTAAGTTGTAAGGGTACCGCCTATCACAGGCCAAAGTACTACTTACCGAGGTGTCACCTATCACGGGTCAACACAACTTACCAAAAAGTAAATCGTAAACATACCACCTATCACGGGTCAGTACAGTTTACCGAGGTGCCACCTATCACAGGTCAGCACAATTTACCAAATGAAATGCATGAGCATACACCAACTCCATTCACAACAAGCGTTAAGTAAATGCAGATATTAAAAGATTCCCCATTTTTAATACTCGTTTACTTAACCGATTTTCACACCAAAACATTAAGCAAACATACATATTAAGAGATTCCCCATTCTTAATATACTTTTGACTTAATCAATTTCCACAACAAAACCTTCAGTAAACAAGTCATTAAGAGATTCCCCATTCTTAATACTCGTTTCCCTGAAACCATTTTCAAAAACAAACATTAAGTAACCGAGACATTAAGAGATTCCCCATTCTTAACGCTCAGTTAACTTAAACGATTTTTCAACAACATTAAGTAACTAAGACATTAAGAGATTCCCCATTCTTAACGCCCAGTTAACTTAATGATTTTCACAAACTCACATTAAGTAAACAAGACATTAAGAGATTCCCCATTCTTAATACTCGTTTAACTTAATGGTTTTCAAACTCCACACAAAACCAACTTTCACATTCAATCCAAAATTCACTCCAAAACATTTTCCACACAAACCACACAAAACAAACTCACACATATTTTCACATTCAATCCATACTTCATTCCAAATCATTTTCCACACAAACCACACAAAACCAACTCAAACATACTTTCACATTCAATCCCTACTTCATTCCAAATCATTTTCCCCACAAATCACACAAAACAAACTCAAATTTCATCAGCTATCAATTTAGAATACGTCAAAACAACGAACACAAATCAACATAATCCATCACTCAAACACGGCAAGTTTCATATACTCAAAATCATACATAAATGGGTTTAAAATTCATTCTCCATAAAACCTTGCTTTAACCCTAACCAAATTCTTTTCCACACAACCACAAGTAAGTCCCTAAATGCAAACTAAAAGTTTGGAAGGAGCCCTTACCTTCACTTTAGCTTTTTCGTTCGATTTCGGTACCGTGAGCAAATCCGGTAAAAATCTCCGCTCGCAACGCCGCTTCCAAAGTTAGCTCACTAGCACCGTAGTGTAGTGGCGAGCAACTTTCCCTTCTATCACTTCTTGAAACGATGCTTAGATCTAGATGAAACGGGGAGATTTGAGTTTGAATCCCTAAAACCGTTTTTCTCCGTTTTCGAATCAAAGAGGAAGAGTGAAGTTGAGAAATCCTTGTCCTATCACCCACTATCAATTTCGAACTCAAGGAAGCAAGGAAGAACGAAAATGGATGAAGATGGAGGAAGGATGAAAAAAAAACACGCGAGGCAGGGGAGGAAGAAGATGGAAATTTCCATTTTCTCTCATTTCTCTTTCTTTCCTTTGTTTTTCTTTTCTCTCCATTTCCCTCCTTTCCTTTTCTTTCTACATATATATATACTTAATATATATATATATATATATATAATTACTTATAATATATATATAAATATATAACCAAACCAACAAATTTCCAACAACTCTCACATCTCAAACCATTTTGATAAAAATATCTACTCTCGTCGCAACTCAATTGACAGATACGATTTTCAGCAAGCTGATATATTTTGAACAAAACCGCCCAGAATTAAATTCTTCGAAACTTAAATAAATTATTCTTCGACAAATAATTTTAATCCAATTTCCAAAAATATATTTTCGGCCTTTAACACACTAAATACCGAAAACTGGGTTAAAAGCCTAAGCAATTTAACACAAAATACCCTAAAATTGTATAACTTAGGATTTAAAATCACGGGTCTTACACATGCCGTCTTACATTCTTTGCATAATTTATATTAGCAAACAAACGTTTGAACCTTGGAATCACCATGCCATATCCATCTGATATAGTTCAGGTCAATCCTAGAACAAATAAGATGACTTTGTATTTCCTCAAAATGTAATGTATTTTCATTAAAATCAACACTATAGTTATTTGAGAGTAATATCGATGGTATTAAATGAAGAGTACAACTAAAAAAAAGTTATTTGAAAATTAAAAATAACACTATTTTTAAGAAAATTTCTTTTTGTAAATGTGAGATTGATAAAGTAGTGATTTGTCATTTAAATACGCTTCCTAGGTCTTACTTAGTGGTCTTTTTGTTTCTTATACTAATTCCCAAGGATAATGAAAAAAATAATTCATTGCTCACATGTAAATTTGAGGAGTAAAGTATAATATGACAAGTGGCTAATGATGATCTATCCGTTGGACCATGGTAGTTATAGCCTACACTTGATATGTATCAGCGTCTACAAGTGGTACTGTCACTTCTAAGCCACTTTAATCATATTGTATATAAGCACGCTAAATAAAGCCCACTTCCAATCAGAAATCACTCAACAATCACTGGCATCACATGCAGAGTGGTGCAAGCAATCTAAGCATGAAGATATAAGACTGAAACAACACTACAAATTATATTTCGAGTTTGATATACATAGTTGTTTATGCAATTGGAACTTAATTCTTCTGGATTAGCTGGCTATTCAATATAGAAATTGAATCCAATATCCCATAAGTTGCATTTGCTACGATATGTCATTATAACAAGGTTTCTGCTTTTTGTTTTACAACCGAATTAACTTCCTATAACTGGATGTGCTTTGTGAAGCAAATATTGATTAATTAATTATCTTTGTTCAAAGTCTTGTGCTAGTTACCGCTTGATGCTCTTGCTACACTTGGTTTTAAAGTTATACTAGTTGTATATGGCTCTGAAGTAACTAAAATCATCCAAAAATATAGTCGGTCTAAGATTTCTCATCATAATATAAAGTATGAAGCTGAATTAAGAAAAATGAATTGAATAGAAGAAAGAATTAAAGAGAGGGGTGACACTTGATCAGTAGCATGTAGGGACACTACAAGAAAAACCCAATTTTGTGGCCAACTTTATAAATATTTTGTGGCCGAATAAAACCCTCACAAATTTGTGACCAAAAAAGCCCTCACAAATGTTAAAATTAAAATTGGTCATCTTTTGTGGCTGAAAAAGCCCTCACAAAGTTTTAAATATTTAACTAAATTTTGTGGCTGCCTAAACCCTCACAAAATCAGAACATTGTAATATATATAATTACAAAATCACAAAATCACAAAATCCAGTTAAATTTAAATTAGTATATATATATATATATTTATATATATATATATATATTATTTTTAAAATATAGATTAGTAATATATATAATTAGATTAGTTTTATATATTTATTTTTAAAAAAATAGTAATGATGTTGTTTACATATTAATATATGATAAATTAAAGTTTCAAACCACGGTTAAAATATATTGGTTTTAATATAATTATTATTTAAAAAAACATTATTAAAATTGATGATATTATTATTTTTTGTTTTAAATAAGTCTTGATTATTAGTGTTGATTTT
>JBBPBT010000230.1:764932-786627 GCA_037974875.1 Cicer bijugum
ATTAATATATAATCCCCTAATTAATTGACATATATATCAAAGTTATTGATTTTTAAAAAACATTATTAAAATTTACCATATTAATTATTATTTTTTGTTATAAGTATTACTATGTTGTTATATTATTTATAATTTATTATATTGTTGGCAAATTAATATATATATATATAATGTTTATTTAATTATTATTTTTTTGTTAGTATTGATATTTTTTGATAGTATTGATATATATTTTATTATTGTATTGATAATCATAAATTATATTGTGTGCAAATGCATGCTCCCCTAATTGACATATAAATATGTCAAAATTTATATTAATGCTTTTGAAAAATAAAGCAATTAATATATAAAATATCGATATATATATATATATATATATATATATATATATATATATATATATATATAGCAACTATGGATTTAGACCGTAGTTGGATGTACGATAGGAATTTTCCCGGAAGAAAGGGTCTTAAACAACGTTTTGCTAACAAGGTCGAAGAGTTTCTCAATTTTGCGAGAGTGCAAAAAATTGTCCAAGATGAAGGGGGAATGAGATGTCCATGTTGTTTATGTCGATATAGACGGTTTAAAAGTGAAGATGAAATCAGAGTGCATTTGTATGCAGACGGAATTATGCCTAACTACTGGATTTGGACTAATCATGGAGAAGAGTCTTCGGTCGCGCCTAATACTAGTACATATTTGGAGAATTATAACATAGGTCCTTCAAGTAGTACTAACATGTTAGGTATAGATTATTATAACTATCAACACTTTGAGGCGATGAATGATATGATCTCGGATGCTGTTGGGGTTAATTTGTCATTCAATGAAGATCAATATGATGATACCGATGGACTTCCCAATGAAGAAGCTCAGAGATTTTATGGTCTTTTGAAAGAGACAAATAAACCATTGTTTGAAGGTTCTTCAAACTCAAAGTTATCAATGTGTATTAGACTGTTAGGTCTAAAGTCTCAATTTCATGTTCCTGATTTAGCTTTGGATTTGATGACTAAAATGATGCTAGACGCAACACCTGTGAGAGATGGTTTGCCGTAAAGTTATTACGATGCGAAACGGTTAGTGTCAAAGTTAGGATTAGGTGTCAAGAAGATTGATTGTTGTGTTAAAGGTTGCATGTTGTATTATGACATTGAATTTGGTATGAATGATGCAAACTTAGTTGAATGCAAGTTTTGTCAAGAACCAAGGTATCACCAAAGGAATAACTCAAGGGTAAGTAGGGGAAAATCAATTCCAAGGAAAGCAATGTTTTACCTCCCTATTGTATCAAGATTGCAAAGATTGTTTGCATCAATACAAACTGCATGAAAGATGACGTGGCATTATGAGAATAGAAGAAATTCAGGCGAGTTACGACATCCTTCTGATGGTCAGGCATGGAAACACTTTGATCAAATACATCCTGATTTTGCGTCAGATCCACGCAATGTAAGACTTGGATTATCCTCAGATGGATTTACGCCTTACATACAAGCATCGTCTACTCCTTATTCTTGTTGGCCGGTTATTGTTACTCCTTACAATCTTCCTCCTGATATGTGTATGTCTAAACCATATATGTTCTTAGCTGCTGTGATACCAGGTCCTTCTAATCGTACAACTGGTATTGATATTTATTTACAACCTTTGATTGACGATTTGAAGAGGTTGTGGAATGGTGTCTTGACATATGATATTGCTCGGAGAGAAAATTTTATGATGAGAGCTGCATTGATGTGGACCATTAATGATTTCCCCGCTTATGGGATGTTGTCAGGATGGGGCACCCATGGTAAACTAGCTTGTCCTATTTGTATGGAAGATACGAAAGCATTTACTATAAAATTTGGTGGGAAGGCATCGTGGTTTGACTCGCATCGTAGGTTTTTACCTGCTGATCATGCATTTAGAAGGAACAAAGCTGCATTTATGAAAGGATATGCAGAAAATCTAGGACCCCCGATGAAATTGACATCAGAACAAGTTTGGAATAAAGTAAAAGATATGCCAAAGGTACATGTTGTTAATGGTGTGGCTTGTAAACCACAAGGTTACGGACAATGGCACAATTGGACAAAAAGATGTATTTTTTGGGATCTACCGTATTGGAAAGATAATCTTTTGAGACATAATCTCGATGTTATGCATATTGAGAAAAATTTCTTTGACAACATCTTTAATACTGTGATGAATGTGAAAGGGAAAACAAAAGATAATGACAAAGCTAGAAAAGACATAGGTATATATTGCAGACGACCGGATTTGTTGTTGGTCGAACAAAACGGCAAGACCCTAAAACCTCGTGCGAATTACACTTTATCTAATGATGAAGCCAAATCTGTTTATCGTTGGATCAAAGAGCTGAAGACGCCTGACGGTTGTGGTTCGAATTTGGCAAGATGTGCTGATGTGGAAAATGGGAGGATGCATGGGATGAAAAGTCATGATTGTCATATATTCTTAAAGTGTTTACTTCCTATTGCCTTTAGTGCTTTACCGACACATGTATTGAACCCACTTATTGAAGTGAGTCAATATTTTAAGAATTTGTGTTCTTCAACACTCATTGATAAAGATCTGATCAAGATGGAAAATGACATTATGATCATTCTATGTAAGTTGGAGAAAGTATTTCCTCCTGGGTTTTTTGATTCGATGAAGCATCTCTCAGTGCATCTTGCAAGTGAAGCTAGGCTTGGTGGACCAGTTCAGTATAGATGGATGTATCCATTTGAAAGGTGATATATATACATACGTCTCTTTAATTAATTTCAATATACTTCAACTTATATACATCTCTTTGTATATTATAGGTTCATGGGTTATTCAAAACGGTCGGTGAAAAACAAAGCTAGAGTTGAGGGATCAATTTGTTCATCTTACCTACACCGTGAAACAACACACTTTTGTTCTCATTATTTCAACAATGAAACATTGTCACCAGTTAACGGAAGAAACGCTACTAATAGTGTTATACGTCATCCACATGCTTTATCAGTTTTTTGCTTGTCTGGTCATCATGCTGGTAGGGATTTTCCGATTTTCTGGCCAAGCGACAAAGTATTTAATGCGGCACATGTTCACGTTTTGATTAACTGCACTGAAGTTAAACCATACATTGAGTACGTTTCAAATTCCTCTCCGATCTTATTAAATAATTATATTTTATTATATGATTAAATTGATATTCACCATATATATGGTCATCGATCAGGGCATTTTTAAATACGGGACAATCAACTGATGATATACATTCAAATTTCCCATCATGGTTTCAACAACAAGTGCATCTGGAAGAACAAACTCCTATCAACATCCACTTAAGGCACTTATCTATGGGCCCGAGTAGAAGTTTCAAAGAATGACACACCTATTACATCAATGGATACAAATTTCATACTGAATCTTGGACTGAAGGAAGAGAAACAATTAACAGTGGAGTTTGTATGAAGAGTGTCTCTGATAGTGGTGTAGTAGAAGATTTCTATGGCATAATTGAGCATATTTATGAAATTGACTACACATTCCTAGATTATGCGAAAAAAGTGGTGTTGTTTTACTGTAAGTGGTTTGATCCATCTAGCAGAGGAACTAAAATCAATTTCATATCCAATACTGTAGACATTCGAATGAGCAAAAGATATCCACGGTTTGATCCATTTGCCATGGCCCATAATGTAAGACAAGTGTATTATGTTCCTTATCCATCAACTGTTAGAAGCAAGCAAGGTTGGTGTGCTGCAATCAAAACAAGACCAACGAGTGGAATAGAAGAAGTTGAAGCAGGTCAAAATGAAGAAGTTGCATTTCAAATGGATGAAATGTCAAATTTGGATCATGTGATTGGAGATGAGACTATTAGTCAACTTTGTCATGAGTCACACATTGGAGAAGAAGTTGATGAACAAGAACTAGATGAATTAGAGAACGATGAAGGCAATATTGACTTAATTCACTCATCAAATGAATATACTGATGATGAAGAAGACTAAGACGAAGACAATTAATTAATTAGGCATTATATATATATATATATATATATATATTTGTATGGATATCGATATGTATAATATTATATATTTTTTTATTTATGTGAGTGTTAAAATTTATGTATTGTATTTATTTATTTATTTATGTATATTCCTTTATTTCATTATTATTTACATATAATTAATCTTATGTTAATTGTACATACACACATATATTATATTATATATATGTATGGATATGGATGTATATATATATATATATATATATATATATATATATATATATATATATATATATATATATAGACATGGCTTCAGTGGGAGTAGGAGGTTCAGGAGGACCAGGAACGGCGGCAATACAAGGAATATCCAGAATATCACGTGGTAAGAAAAAAGTTGAGACACCACGTGTTGTTAATGACCCATCTCTCATGCCGATGCCGACCATTGGTACTAGTGGTGGAGCTATTCCTGTATATCCGGAGGTCCCAGTAGAGCCTTATACGTTAGATGAAATAATGGAACCCGGATGTGTTGATTGCTACAACCGCATTGTCATAATTCCAGAAGGAGATGGGTATGTAAACTATGATTGTTAAATATTTTATTATTGCATATCATGTTACATTATTTTATTAATTAATTTTTATATTTAATTTGCATGTAAATTTTGAGGATATCTTCCTTTTAAACCATCTGCAAAGGCAATTGCTGAAGTCATACAAGAGAAATACAAAAAGCCATGGTTGTCTTGGGGTGAGATTAAAGAGGGTAAGACACCTCAATTTAGGGAAGTTGATCAGTTTCTACATTGTTTCAAAGTAAGTGATTACATTATTTTATTTAAGTACTAAATAATTAATTATATATACGTACATTTGATTGCTTAATTGAATTATATTTTTAATATTTTTTAAACTTAAACAAACAACAGACTAAATGTACTTGGAAAAGAGAGCATGATGCCGCAGTTATGGCTTCATTTGACCATCACTTTTCAAAGCGTCTCTCATCTATGTTATCTTACGCACGTAATAAGGGCGAAGAAAAACGACCTAATTGGATTGGTGAAAATGTTTGGACTGCTTTGTGGAGTAAGTGGAACACAGATGCTTACAAACAGAAGAGAGAAAAAGAAAAGATTAATAGAGCATCTGAGAGGGGTACTAGTACTCATAAGGGAGGTTCCATGTCTGCTGGAGAAATTAAATATTATATGGTAATTAATTATTTATTTATAATATATATCTATTAATTTTTATTCAATTAATCATCACATTTCACCATAAACTTGACATTATTTTAATTTATATTTTAGGAAAAGCAACTTGGAAGGGAGGTCACTGAGGCTGAGATACATTGCTATCTTCATGTTAATCCTCAAACAAATGAGTATACTGATTCGTTATCAAAAATGATTCAGGTAATTATTATATATTGATTATTATATATTTACACCTTTAAATTATTATATATTACTTATTAACTAATTTAATTTTTAATTTTTTGATTTTTAATATAGGAACAACTTGAACATGCCATGAAAGAATGGGATGATCATCAAGCTACTCTTCCTCCTGCTATGCGAGCTACTCCAGATCAGCGGAAACAATATGAGACCGCAAGTTTTATGAACATCAGTGGTGGCAAGTTCAAAGGGCGTGTGCTGGGAGCCGGTACTTTATCATCAACCTTTGTGAAAGGTCCAACCGGCTATATTCAGACTGAGACGTCTTCTTCTTATGCTAGTATGGATCGATCTCATCGTCCGGTGCCGATAGATAATCTTGATCAGTTAAAGGAGCAATGGGCAAGTGAGCAAGAAGAAAGGACACAACAGTTGATACAAGCCGCGATTGATAAATTGAATGAGGAATGGAAACAAAGGTTTCAAGAGCAGCAGCAGTTTCAGCAGCAACAACAATAATTTTCATTTCCTCCTGTCTTTCATCAGCAGTTCCTGCCTCGACCTCAGTACTTGCAGCAACAACCAATTTTCCAGCAGCAACAGAGTTACTCCCAATACTCCCAGCAGCATCAACCGCCTCCAACGTTTCAGCAACAGGATCCTTCGAACTCTGCCTTCCAGCAACAACAGCCGCCAATGTTTCAGCAACAACAATATTTTCATAATTATCAGTATGCTCCATCATCTTCACATCAACTTCCTCAACCTCAACCAGATCATCAAACTACATACCGACCGGCTATGCCAACAGCTGGGTTGATTAGACCAGATTTAAATCAACCTCATCCAGCTAAGGCTCATCCTTCGACTACTGGTGGTGCCATTGAAGATGAAATTCAATTTCAAAGCATGATGTCTCCTCCAACACAAATGCATAATACTTTTGAAGGACTTCTTTCGTCGGGTATGAATGCTGGAAATAATGATGGTGGGAGTGGAGCTGATCAGACGAATTATTATAAGGATTGATGTGATCATTTGAAGAATTTCATAATTTATTTTTGGGTTGTATGACATTATTAATGTGTGTTTAATTAATTTCCACTTTGTAAGACATTATTTGTTAATTTTGGGTTTGTAAGACATTAATTGATAATTTTGGAATGCATGTTTTATTTGATTTTATCATGATTCCTATAGCTAGCTTTAATTATTATTAATATTATGTTTTTATATATAATATTTATTTTAATTTTAATATTTAATATTTAATTTTAATATTTAATTTTAATATTATTTAAATTTTAATTTAATTTTAATTTAAATTATAATTTATTTATAATTTACATTAATTTAAATTAATGTTTAATTATAATTATTAATTTAAATATTTAAATATTTAAATATTTTATTATTAATAATTTAAATATATTTTTATTAATTTAAATATTTTATAATTAATATTTTATTATTTAAATAATTTAATTATTAATCTTTATTTTTAATTTAAATATTTTATTTTAAATTTTTAATTATATTAAGATTAGTTTATTATATATATTAAATTTAATTTATTATTACATTATATTTCAAATTTAATTTAATTATAATTTAAATTTTAATATTAATTTATAAATATATTAATTATATTAATTATAATTATATTAATTTATTATATATAATATTAATTATATTAATTATATTAAATACAAAACATATTAAATATATTAATTATATTAATTATAATTATTGAAATAAAAATTAATTTATATTTTACGTTGGCATTTGTGGCGGCCAAAAGCCCTCACAAATGTCCAATCAGCAAGATTTTGTAGCGGCCAAAAGCCCTCACAAAATCCAGTCAGCATTCCTTTGTGGCGGCCAAAAGCCCTCACAAAATCCAGCCAGCCTGTCTTTTGTGGCGGCCTATGCCCTCACAAATGCAGACTTTTGTGGCTGCAAAAGCCCTCACAAAATCCTCTCCTTTGTGGCTGCAAAAGCCCTCACAAAATTTTGTGACCAGCTTTTTGTGGCTGCCAAAAGCCCTCACAAAAGCCACCTTTGTGGCTGTTTTTGGCCCTTTGTGAGGGCTTTTGGCCCTCACAAAATCCTTTAATTCTTGTTGTGGGAATGTGCAATACATATTATTAACAGAGACAATATAACAAACACATAACATGCAGTTTTAAAGAATGGTTGAAAATTGGGGTAACTACTTCTACTCAAATTTCTCCATCACTTTTATAGTATTTTAGGCATCATCACTTCTCAAAATTTCACCATCACTTATGTAGAAATTTCTCCTTCAAATTTCTCTGTCAATTAAAGGTTAATAATAAGAATAATTAACAATGAAATAATTTTAGATTATTGAATAACAAACAAGAGTTATTAGAAAATTATCGGAGAAAACATCAAACACTTCTCGATAGTGAAAGAAATTAACAATTCTCGACGGAAATGCTCCTTGATAAATGGAAGAGGAAGACAAAGAAAACTCGTCGTCGGTGCTGAAGTAGAAACATGTTGCACCGAACCAACTCGTCGCCGACGATGAAGGCTGATTCATGTTTTCACGATTCACGATTCAAATTTCACTAAAGTATGAAGGTTAAATGTGGAAGGATGAAAATGTTTTCACGGGTAAGATGCACGTGTTTAATTTGTGGCTGGGTTTGATGAAGAACGAAGGTAAAATGATGAAAAATGGCTTTGGATTCGCGGGTGACTCATTTGTGGGTTTGCAGAAGAAAGGATGAAGAACGAAGGATGAAGAGGCAAAATAAAAGGGAACGCGTGCCTGATTTCTTATTCTTTGGTTAATTTAGGATTTTTTTTAAAAAAAAGACTTGTTAGATCAGTCTAACAAAACAAATCTATTAAAATTTGTAATAATAACAAATATGTTACTGTCTTTTTTTTTTCTTGCATAGTTTTTTTTTGTGCAGTTTTTATTTTTATTTTTAATATGTATGTTAGATCAGTTCAATATTTTTATTTTTATTTTTAATATGTATGTTAGATCAGTTCAATTAGAACAGATATAATAAAATTTACTATAATAATAAATTTAGTACAATTTTTTGTGTGTAGTTTTATTATTTTTTTTTTAATGTAATTGTTAGAACAATTCAATTAGAACTTATTTAACAAAGTTTATTATAATAACAAATTTGTCACCGCCTTGCTTATTACATTGAATGTATAATAAGAGACTTAGACACCACATATCAACCCAAAACCTTAAAAACATTAGGTGTATGGGTCATTCTCCTTATATATCCAACACAACCACCATTCATGGTCAATGTGGGACTAAATACTCATAATTGAATACCCAACAACAATTTAATCAAAATACGAATGACACAATTTGGAAAATTAAAGTAATAGATTTGACACTTCACTAACTAGTAGTTCAATCATGCCAAAAAAATAAGGACACATATACCATAATAAGTTGACTATGTATATCGTAATTAATATTAGGGCTATATTGGGTAAGAATTTGACTGTTGCTTGTCATTAGGAGAAAATCTTTTAAGTTTAATATAAGTTCATGATTCATTGCAGTGTATGGTTGAGCGGTGCAGATGATCATAGTAAATTCTTGGTACAATATTTTTATGACATTGGGCTTGTACTTTCATAACGAAGCTTTGGGGTTATTGCTAAGATAGATTTGTTGAAGTTGAGATTGAATTAGATTTTCCAGTAACAGTTAATTCTGTTTTGAATGGATATAGTGTTGATAATCCAATTACTTTTTGGTTTATCTCTTTCTAGATATAATAGTATTTTTTTCATTTATCTCTCCATCTCGTCTTCTCTTCTAACGATTTGCCTCTCTCTTGCCACCAAAAAAATGTTTACCACACACTTCCTTCGTCCTTAACTATAAGAATTTATTAAAATATTTCTTGGTCCCAAATATAAATTCTTATGCAGATTATTAAATGTGTTTAATATTCTTTTCTAACTCTAACCTACTAATACTACTACTTTATATTGGAATCTTGAAAAGTTAACATTAAATATATTTATATACAATGTCGTTTATGAGATTTTTTTATAAAAGAAAAAATGATATGTGTATACATATAATGATTATCAAATATAGATAGTATTCAACCTAAAAGTCAAAGATTATATAATCAACGAAAAATTCATTTCAAATTAAAATCGAATTTTAGCAAAAAATTGTATTATGTATAAAAATATAATTTTTGATTAAATACATCAGAAAAAAAAATTTCAATATATATATATATTAAATAAAATTAAACCTTTAAAAATTTGGGGGGTACTTCTTAAAAACTCTCAGCACCTCTTTTGTCTGTCTATATACAGTTGAAAGTTTAATAATAATTATACCTCTCACTTTTTTTTAAATACATAGAAGACTCAATAAATACTTTTTTTTTATTAATATTTTCTTAATATCTTAGTATTGATTTTAAAAAATGAAAATAAAATTTATTTTTGAATATTTTTTTCAAATGTGAGTTGATTGAGTAAGTGTGTAAACATCACTAATCATTTGCCGAACTACGCGGTTCTTTTTCCTTTAGTCAATATTAAACTGCTTGTCCAATTAAATAATACTAATCTTGAATGGCATCCTATAGAAATCGTCTTCTTTTTACAAAATAAAAAAAGAAAAGAAATCGTCTTGTTTTGGCATGAAGTCCATTCCATCTAGAAACAATAAAGATTCTCTCGGACTACAAACTAGGAAAGGTTAGCAAAATTGCAGTGGTTTTTTAATGTTAAGTTTATTTTGATACAATATTTTCGAGACACGTAAATGAAAAACATTAAAAAGGAAATAATTTAATCATATCGCTTAATGTTTTAGAATTTATTTGTTTGTTTGTGTGTTCAATAGTTTGTGTTCAAATAGACACTATTTAAATAATCTTGTTTACACAATCTTTGTAGTTGTTTAGTGTTTTAGATATAATATTTTGATTTAATTTATATAAATCGTAAAAAAAACTTTTATACAGTTAATTAATTATAATCATTACATTATTAGATGTTTTAATTTTATCCTAATTAGAAAAAACTCATAATATTTTGAATTGAAGTAAAAAAAACTTGGAAGAGGTACCGGTTAATTAGACAGTCACTACTCAGTCGGAAATATAAATCTTCAATATTTGCAATAGTCTTTAGCTATCAGATTAGGGAGAGGTCATAATTTTCGGGTCAAGATGCATTTCTAAATAAAATTTTCAAGACTTGATTTCTTTTTGACATTAATTATTTCAAGATGCATGTGGAGATAAAATTAACTTTTTTTATTTACAAAATAGTTATATTTGATTCTAAACATAATTTTTAAATTAAAAATATTTATTATTCAAATTACTTTTATGTAAATATATTCAAACATAAATTTTTTGCATTAAATTCATTTTAAGAAAAATTAATTTATAAAATCAATTTTTATCCCTATATAAAATCAAACATACATCATACCCTAAGGATATTTCGTCGCTATGTTCTCAAAATGTTCTAAAATATACTTTTGAATTATATAATTCTTATGTATTTTTTTGTTGTCAAAATACATTTTTGGATCGGCAAATCTAGAGAGCATTAGATGTTAGAGAAGAAACTCTAGCTCTTATTTTTATGATGTTTGGTTTCGACCACGAGAAGCAATTTTGATTTGAGAAGCAATTACATGTTGAGGCAACTACTTGTGGCTTTTACGTTGATGCCGAATCAATTCTTGCCTTTTGCAATTTTTTTATATATGTTCAAACTCTTTTTGATAATTATGCACTCAAAAGCAAGTTTAATGTAAAAATCCAAATAACAAGAATTTACAAAAATCACTTTTTATATAAATGTATCTAAGTATACATTACTTTCAATTCAACTCTTTTCTTATTGGGCTATCTTTGAAACATTTTTTCCAACACCCTTGTGGTGCAAATAATTTTTCTTTTCTTATTGTAAAATCTGCTCCAATGGTTGTCCTCTAGTAAATGTTAGGACATGTTGTATAATTGAGATGAATTGAAACTGAGAAGAAGAGTGAAAAAAAAAATAGAATGTTCTAAAAATGGAGATTGATAAAGTGTATGTAGAGAATGTTTTCCGCTATCAATACAAACTTCTAACCTTCTTAACTACTTCTAATTTTATTCTAACATTCTTAATTAACTATAAATCACTTTAATTATATTTAACATGCTTCCTAATTCAAAGTGATTCAATTGATATTAATCCAAGAGTGTTCAATCCAAGATTGTTTCTCATCTCTTGAAACTTCACCCTCTTCAAAATTTTAGTTATGATGTCAGCCTTTTGATCATTGGTACGGCAATGCTCTAGCTTTATCTTGTCTTTCATCACTTGATCTCTTAGGAAATGAAAAATTATTTCTATGTGTTTGCTCCTTCCATAAACACTTGGATGTCTTACTAGATCAATTGTTGATTTGTTGTCTATCTTCAACTTTACTGCTTCATTGCTTCTCAGTCCCAATTATGTCATTAATTCAGTCGGCCATATAGCTTGGCAAATTGATGCAACCACATATTCAGCTTCACACGTGGACAAGGCAACTAAGCTTTGCTTCTTCAAGCACCATGAGATTGGTGAGTTATTGATCATGAACGTACATATCCCGTGGTACTCTTTCTATCATCCTTATCTCCACACCAATCTGCATAAGTAAAGAAAACAAATTCAGCTTCATCTTCATTCGAATTTGTTGGATGTAGCATACCAAGTTCAATGGTTTCTTTGATGTATCTCAAAATCCTTTTTGCTTCCATGTAGTGTGATGTCCAAGGCTTATCCATGTCTCTACTAATCAACCCAACACTATATGCAATATATGACTTTGTGTTGCACAAGTACCTTAAGGATCCTACAATTTGCTTGAAGATTGTAGGGTCAATCATCTCCTCATTGCCCTTTTTGGACAATACAAGTCTTGTTTAAGCAGGGGTACTAGTCCCATTGCAATCTAACATTTTGAATTTTTTTCAATACATCATTTGCATACTTTTTTTAATGCATAAAAATTCAATATTTCCCAATTTCAAACTTAATGCCAAGGAAATATGATAACATGCCTAAATCAATCATCTCAAACTCCTCCATTCTGATCTTGAAAATTTGAATTTGTGCTTCATCACCCCTAATCACTAGCAAATCATTCATATAAAGGGATATCATTCTACTGCTCTATGAGGAATCTGTCAATCCTCTTGTTCCAGGCCTTAGGGGCTTGCTTCAGGCCATATACTGTTTTCTTCAACTTATATACATTGTCTTCCTTGCCTCTTATTTCATATCATGGTAGCTACTTCATATACATTTCTTCCTCCAATGATCTATTGAGGAATGCTGATTTAACATTCAACTAATGCATAAACCAACCTTTGTAATTGGCCATTTAGACTACCATCTTCACTGTTTCCATTCTAGCTACTGGGAAAAACACCTCATCATAGTCCAATCCATGTTTCTACAAGAATCTCTTTTCTACAAGTATGGCCTTGTTCCTAGAAATCTCTTTATCAGGCTTCAATTTTAGTGTATACACCCACTTCACATCAATTGATCTCTTGTTTACTGGCAAGGTCATCAGCTCCCAATGGGGGTTCTTCTCTATTACTTTGAGCTAGTCCTCCACTGCAAATCTCCATCTAGGATCACTCAAGGCCTCTTCATCACTTACTGGTTCTGATTCAGCCAACAAAGCAAAATGTGTTAATTCTCCATTTGCATTGATGGTTGCGTTAGATGTCACTTCATATGGTTGCAATCTGACTAAAAGATGCCTAGATCTTTCAAACCTTCTCACAGACTCTAGAATTGGCTGACTTGTTGTTCCTACATGCTAGCCTTCATCAAGTTCCACTACTTTTGTCCTGCTGGCTGGACTGATGGAGCAAACTGGTATATTTGGGCTGGCTACACTACTCGAGCTGACTTCATCCATTTTCTAGTCCCATCCTCTTAATTCATCCACCAATATGTCCCTGCTTATCACTACCTTGTTCTTGTTTGGATCATACAACTTGTAAGCTCTAGTTGCATCATAATCCAATAGCACCATTTGACAGACATGTCATCAAGCTTCTTCTTATTTTGAGCTAGCACATGCCTGAAGTACAATAAGACAAACACTATCAGATGATTCACAACTGGCTTTCTTCAAGTCTAAGCTTCTTTAGGTGTCCTAGTTCCCAATCTCTTGGTTGGACAACTATTCAAAATGTATATTGTTGTTGAAATTGCTTCTCCCTAAAATTTGTGAGACATATTTCTCCCTTTCAGGATGCTTCGTGCCATATTAAGAATGGTTTTGTTCCGCTTTTTGTAGCTCCATTATGTTGTGGTGTATATAATGCAGTCACTTCATGAATCATTCCCTCTTTGTCACATAATTCATGGAATTCAAAGGATTGATATTAACTGCCTCAATCTGTCCTAATCACTTTAACTTTGCAGCCACTTTGTTTCTATGCCATCAGCTTGAATCCTCTAAACACAACCATCACTTCATTATTTTTCTTGATTAGACAGATCCATGTTTTTCTTGAAAAATCATCAATGAATGATACAAAGTAGTGATTACCTTCTATTGACACTTCTTCAAAAAGACCACAAACATTAAAAAAGGTTACCTCCATCATTCTTGAGGATTTAGTTGGCAATTTTGATTTGAATGAATTCATATGCTTCTTGGCTTGACGACATTCCTCACATATCTTCTTTGATATTTAAATTTCTAGAATTATTAGACCTTTGTCACCTTTGTCTTGATTAGACCATGATCAATTACTACCTCCACCTTTCGACCTAGAAATGATTTTTATAGTCATCGTTCAACCTTGAATGGATTTTCACATCCATTTTTCAACCTAGAAAGGATATACTTAGGCCAATTACAATGAGTATGATAAAAGTTTTTGTGATCTAATGATTCTCAACTGCTTATTTGAGATTAACCGGAAGCAAAAACTCAATAAAGATGATCCAAAGATATAGTGAAGAGAATTGCAGTTTGCTTGAAGAGTTTTGACATGAACAAGTTAATATTGATTGTATGTCTAACTCTTGCATTTGTCTTCTGATTGGTCTTTCTTTAACAAATGAAGAAAGGCTTGAAAACTAAGATAAAGTTGAATATAGTTGTTAGACATTAGTCAAGTGTCATATTTGATTAAAAGATATTAAACACGCAATTATTTACTATCCATAACTTTCTTAACCAAACGAGAACGTTCTTACGTTTGAGTCTGAAGGAAAATGTGAATAAATATGATAATGGGTTGTCCAAATTCAGTTGGTATTGTGTGTGATCAGAATCATGGATAGCTTTCTGTAGAACAATGCTAGTACAATATATTTGTGTCCTTTTGTTCTTGCTCATAGATCATCAGTTTGGAGATTAATCTGCAGGTTGCGTTATCCATTTGGGCATTTAATATGAGTCTCTTAATTGTTTATTTAATCTCAACAACATGATGTGCGGTTTTGACATTTTTAACTGACAGTTTGGACTTCCCATATTGATTTTTCTTGACATCATCTTCAATAAAGGACAACTAGAATGTTCTTCTAAACATTCTCTAATCATTTGCTCTTTAATAGAATAACCAAAACATTAAGCTAAATGTTCTTATATCATTCTTTTGATAAATGACTCAATTGGCGCTAGCTTCCATAAATCATTGGCATCTACACCAATGGAACATCGAAAATGCATTCCTACATTAAGATTTACATGAAGATGTTTACATGAGCATTCCTATCGGAGCTGATCAATCAAACCCTAACAATGTCTGCAAACTTATCAAATCTTTATATGGACTAAAGCAAGTAGGAAATGGCATGAAAAGAAGTTGACTACCTTGACATCCATTGGTTATTAACAGGCCTATTCAAATCATTCACTCTTTATCAAGCACATCAATCAAAATTTCACTGCACTAGTTATAAATGACATGATCCTGTTAGGTGACAATTTGGAGGAATTCAACATTGTGAAACAAGTTCTGAACTAGCCTCTTGGAATAAAGAACATAGTACCTCTCAAATATTTTCTAGGAACAGAGGTGGCTCAATGCAATAAAGGAATATCATTATGCTAAATGAAGTATTGTCTAGATTTGTTTACTGACACGAGTTTCTTAAGAAGCAAACCAACAAGCAACCTTTTAACTCAAGCCTCAAATTACAATAAGAAGATGGAATTGCACCTATAGATGCTACAAGCTACTGAAGGCTAATTAAAGACTCCTATATCTAAGAACAAAAAGACCATACATCAACTTTGTTGTGCAACAACTGAGCCAACTTATGCAAAAACCTACGAAGATTCATTTTCAAGCTGCAATAGGTTGCTCAAGTATTTGAACAAATCACCAAGGCAGGATTGTTTTACCCACGAAGAACTGTTGTACAATTGAGTGGATTTGGTGTTGTTGATTGGGGAGATTGTAAAGATACTAGGAAATTAATTGTTTCACTCCCTCATCAGTTGGAAATCAAAAAGTAGGTTACAGTGGCAAAGTCATCTTCAGAAGCTGAAAATAGAGCTTTGGCAACAACAACTTATGAGCTACAATGGCTGGTGTATCTCTACAATGATTTAAAGATTAGCTCTCTTAAAACTCTAGTGTTATATTGTGACAATGCCAGTGCACTACATATAGTTGCTAATTCCCTGTTCCATGAAAGGACAAAACATTTGGACATTGATTACCATATAGTTCATGAGAAAACTCCGAATGGATTCATGAAGCTACTACTTGTGATCAGTTATAACGAACTAGCATATTTCTTTACTAAAGTTCTCTATCCTAAATACTTCAATTCCTTTATTTGTAAGCTTGGTATGATTGATATTTACAAACCATTGACATTCCTAGAAATTTTGCCTATAGTGACCGATTTAGAGACCGAATATTTTCAGTCACTGAAATTATAAACCTTAAAACTAAATATTATTCTGTCACTAAATTGGTCGCTGACAAGAAGTAGAGATTGAAATAGCAACTAAATTTTAGCGACCAAAATTTCAGTCGCTAACTATTTTTTAATTACATAATTTAATTTTATTTCTTAATAAAAAAATGTGAAATATTTAATAACTAATTAAAAAAAAGAAATAATTAAAAAAAGAAATAAAAAACAAAATTATGTAGTCATGTATTTGAATATTTGTGCTGTCAAAGTTTATTCTTTTTCAATGTACTCAAATAAACCCTAAAACCCCATTTCCTACGATCGTTCTTTCTCAACACCACAACTCAAGCCAATCCACTCCCAGCCTAGCTGGACCTTGTTCAAGCAATTAAGCCAAAGCAACATTTATTACTTATCGGACTCAATTCGTTCGTTCATTTCTCTTTATTTTCTTTCACTATTACCACAAAGTCTTGGGTTCTCTTGATGCTTTCAATCAATTTTTTTACAAAAAAATCAGTTCCTTTTTCTTTCTCAATCCACCACAAATCCTAAAACCATCATTCGTTGCTAATTCCCTCTCATTCCAACCTCTGCAACTACGACGTGAAGCCAACATGGTCTTTTAAACCGTTAAACTACAACTGTGGCGTGAAGCCTTCATTGTTTATCGTCTCGTCGGCTATCATGAACCAAAAGGTAAAGAATTTATATTCTAATTTTCTAATTATGCTCATTATTGTTTTTTTTTTCTGTGATGTAATCATTTTGAATTTATTTAACTAAAGAGGGGTAAAGTGTTACTGAAATTTATGGTTGCAGTTGGTAATTAGTAAACTACATGTTTTCTTGGTTTAATTAGTAATAATGTTGGTTTAGTTGATGGATAAGTACCTTTGTAATTGTTATCCTTGCTTTGTCAAGACTAAATTTTGATACTGGATTTGACATTGAACTTCATAGAATATAATCGTAAAAATAGTTTCTCTGAAATATGTTTCATTAAGTAGATTGAAGGTAAATTTGGATGTATTGAATTAGATTAGTGGAGGCACACCTTATTCAAAGTTAGGGAGAACTACCAACTTCATTAAGGATTTATAATGGAATTTATGTATAATTTATTGAACTTGAATCTAAGCCACATCAGATATAAGCAAAAGGTCCAACCATGCCAATTAACATTCGTATAGACTCATACATTAATATGTAAATCTCAAAATATACATGCTTACTCTGTGTAGGTGTTAATAATATTACATTTTCCTAATGAGCAAATGTTTGAAGCCAATTTAATGAAATTTAAAGCAATTTTTTGAAGTTAATTCTTTTGTGCATATGCTAATAGAGGATCACATAAGCATGGCGTTGTTCCATAAAAAAGTGCATTTAATAAACAATAGCATCCTATAGTCTTTTAAATTATTTAATTATAACAAATTAGTTCCTTGAGTTATTTTTTGTAACTAGCCCTTTTAGTCTATAAATGTTTTTGTCGTTGATTATCAGTTTTCCATCCAATGCCCTTAGTGTTCTTCAAACTCATTCATATTCATGAGTTTATGAGTTTCAAACACAAAATAAAATGAGGTTTTTAACAATCTGGATGAAAAAAGAGATCTCAAAGGTTCAATCTTTGTTCATCAACAACTTCTCTTTTTGCACTAATTTAAATCAAATTCATAAAAAAGATGAAATGGATTTTCGATTTCAATTTCAAAGATTTGAAGTATATATCTAGGAACCCAAAAAGGAGGGAGATAAAGTAGCTGAATGGCGCCAAACTAGCTCAATACGTACGTTTCTTGAAAATATTAGAAAATATTGAGCTGAATGGCGCCAAACTGGCTCAATACGTACACGTTTCTTGAATGGCGCCAAACTGGCTCAATACTAGAAAATATTGAGCTCTTGTCTCTTCATTATGATCTTGAAGTGCATGTACGTTTCTTTAATATCTTTCCATGTTAAATTCAGATAATATTGTTTTTTTTTTAATTTAATTTTTTTATTAGTTACTAATCAGTTCAGTACACATGTTCTACAAATTCAATTTTTGTTTGGATTAAGTTTATAATTTATTATAAGACTGTCAGTTAGCACTAATAATTAGAATCTTACATAAAACAAAAGTGAACATAAGGTCCACTTAACAAATGAACCAGAAATCTCTACCTAGAGAAATGAAGATATCTCTACTTAACAAGTTTAACAAATGAATCGGGAATGTGTTTGATTTGTCTCCATCTGATGTGTAAAAAAAAACGTAATATTTAGAAACGTAATTGGTGACCAAATATTTGATAAAAATAATAATTTATATCACAAATTTCGTCTCTAAATCGGTCGCTAATGACATAAAAAATTAATTCAAAGTGGTTGCTAAATCAGTCTCAATAATCGGTCACAAAATTCAGTCACAAAATCGGTTACTAAATTCGGTCACTAAATTCGGTCGTTAAATCGGTCACTAAATTCGGTCGCCAAATCGGTCACTAAATTCGATCGCTAAATCAGTCATTAAATTCAGTCGCTGATTTGGTCGCAACAGCTAGCGACTAGCAGTTTATCAACTGATTTAGTACCTATTTTCTCTATTTAGTGACCGAAAATATAGTCTCTAAAAGTGTTTTTTCTAATAGTGTGAATTGCGGGAACGAATTAGATAAAAATATTTAGTTATTAGTTGGTTACTTAAGTTGCAAGTTAGTTATTTTAGTTATAGTTAGCCTAAATAACTATGACTTGTTACCTATGCACTTCGGTTGTGAATGTCTTATATAAATGATGTACAAGAGCTATATTTCCTAAATATAATATTAAATATGATAAACAAAAACTGTTGGTTTACAAGAGCTATATTTCGACAATAACAAACATATCAGATACACTTATTAATAATATCTGCCATATATCTTCACATATACAATGAAATTGATCTTGCATGTTTTTGATTAACACACTACTTTTATGCCGAGTGCGTTTTGCATCAAACACAACCTCACTTCTCAACACCTTTTTCGTCTTTGAAAACTAAGCTTATTTAAATAGCCAAAATATTTTCTCAAATTTTGCTAGTGAAATTTATCACCTAACACATTCCCACATTAACTTTAAATGCAAAGACATAACATAAAACATATCAAGATTAAAAAACGTAGTATATAATGTTGTAAGTGTATAATTGAACGAACGGTGCTTTTGTTAATCACACCGCTAATTCAAACATATATTTAGTTTCTCTTTGTTTTTCTTCTTCAACTTCCATTGACTTTCTTACAATCGATTCTGATTTCTCCTTGATTTCCGGTTAAGGGGCTAATATTACCCATACTGATCATTGATTGAGCAAATTGGTTGAAGAATGCAGTTTGGTTGTTGGCAAAGTTGTTAACAATTGAAATAGTGGAAGATCCATTAGTGGAGAAAAGCTCTTGATCCGTTTGGAGAAGGCCCATGTTTACTAGAAGATTGCTAAAGTAATTGTTGTCGAATGTGTCTGGAGTTGAAGGGTCAAAATTGTTCAAAGTAGATCCATTTCCATTTTGTGGACAATTTTGTTGTAGTGTGGCTAAATAGGTTGAGTTTAGTGTTGGGTCTGGGCTTCCACTGCCACTGAAATTGAATAGCCTTTGGGAGAAAAGTTGGCATCGTGCACGCCCAAATGTGTGTGCACCTATGAATATATTTGAAAAATCATGAATTTGTCTATCTTTTTAATAAATTTAAGAAACATTTCCGTTATGATATTATTATTACCTGACAAAGCAACAAGATCAGTGGTGTCAAGGCCAACATTAGAGAATTTGGTTGTGATCTGGGCAAGGCTCTCAAATGGAGAAGGAATTAAATTATTGGCTCCATCTTGGTTTGCTGTTAGACTATCCCTTCTTCCAAGTAGTACATTCCATGATGGACCCCCTGACTGCAATTAAAATACCTCTCTTAATTAAATGTCATCACGCTCCAAATAATTAACATATATATAGTTTATGAAATTGGAATATATCTACATATATATAAAGAGAGAGTTGAAGAATTATATATAAATATATAAAGAGTTGCACTCATCCAATAATACCGTGTCGGATAAGTATTCTTCGAAATTAATATTTGAATTAAAAACTACTATTATATAGAAATTTATAATTTTTAACTTTAATCTATAATCCTTCAATATATTATTAAGACACGTAAAAATTAACTTATATATAATTACACCGTTGAGGTTAATTCTAACACTATTATAGGTTAATTCTAACGCTATTATAATGACATGTGAAATGATTACATATTAACGTCAAAATTTGTAAATATGATTTATCCAATAATAACTTTCAATCCAACACGGTTGATTTTAAAAAATGTTTATATGACACGATATTATTGAATGAATGCAACTCTTTGAATATAATTTGATATTTTTTTTCATATATATATATATATATATATATATATATATAAATGCACAATATATATAGATAAAAAAAATTCCCAAGTTACCAACGACACAGAAGATTCAGCTGCAAGGGCCACAATATCAGCACAGGATACCACGCCTGAACATGAACTTTCGAGAGAGGTTTTGATGTTGTCAATTACATCTAATCCTCTAATGGAATTGGAGTTGGGAGCTGCATCTTTCTCACTTTTTGTGATGTTTCCCCCTTGGTCTAATAAAATTGATGCATCACACCCCTATTAACGAAAAAAGAATAATTATTAAATAAATATTATTCCTAATACAAAAAATATAACGATAGATATTTCTTGAAAGAAAAATAAGAAAGAATTATATGGTCTTTACATTAACAATGCAATCATGAAAATGAAGGCGAGTTAGACTTGCTCCAACTCGTGAATCAGATTGAAGAGCTTGTTGAACAGCATTCTTCACGATGGATGCCACGTTAGGGCATGTGCTAGAATAAAAGGATGCATTCAATTGTCCATTTGAAGGATAAAGAAGGGTTAACGTTAGGAAAATTATAGCTGGTAATACAGTTGTAGAAAACATGGTTGATTTGTAGTATTTTCTTTTGTAATGGTGGTAGTCTTTGTTTAATGATTCATATCTAGTTGATATATGCATGCATATATATAGATTAGAAAACTTGTATAAAAAATAGATATTTAGCGTGTCATTTTCATAGAATATGACCTATCATGCAGAATTTTCGTATGTATATCTTTTTTTATTTTAAATTAGCCAATATATTTCACATTAAAATTAATATATTAAAATACTTTTTTTTTATCTTTAATGCAATCATTTGAAGGATAATTTTTCTTTTATCCCCATAATGCGACCATATTTTTTTTTATAAAAAAAAAAGAATATATAT
>JBBPBT010000230.1:793998-808028 GCA_037974875.1 Cicer bijugum
AAAAACTCTCCGCAATCAATGGAGAGCTCATAATTTGCGGGTTATTTAAAGTTCATTTTTATAAATTAAAGGTCATTTAATTAGAAAAAAAATATTATTACAGTGTTTATAAATATAGTGATTTTTTATATTTTATTGTAAAAAATATTTAATATTTATTATTATAAATAATATAAAATTATTGTCTTAATTCAATTGATAAATATTAATATTATTAGATTTGACGTTTTGTCTTGATTTAAATATAAAATCTCACAATTATGTAAGTTAATTATTGTAGTATTTCTCTTATAAAAATAATAAATAATAAAAAATTTTAAAAAATTAAATCTTATTTCAGTGACATTTTTAGTAAATAATATTTAATTGTTATATTTTTAAATTATATATTACAAGAAAATAAATGTTTTGCAACTACTAAAAGACTATTTTTCACTAAAAAAAAAAAGATATTTAGCCACATTCACTACTATGGCTAAATTGCCAATTGACTGTAAATAAAGTTAATCACGTTAACCCTGTCTATGGCGTAGTTGGGTGTCGCAATTTATTAGCCATAGTTAAAATTCATATTAGTAATACCTAAAAGAGTCGTGGTAACATATTTTTAGTCCTAGTTATTTTACAATTACCACGACTAAAACCGAGTTATATGATAAAATCGAACAAATTTTCTGTTTTCACTTTAATATTTTCTTTTTATATCATTTGCAGATCGTTTCCTAATTTTTTTGTCATACTTTTCTAACATTGTCAATATACAAATAATTTGATTCAATAGAGTCAAATCAAATATTTTACCATAAACTAACCAAAGTAAAAACCCATAAATTTGTCATAAACATAATTAATTATATATTTACAATATACCAAGAATACTCTTCTTAACAAATATAGTAACAATAACTAATTAGCATTCTAAAACCATCATTAATATAAAAACATCAAGTAGTTTATACCAACACCAAAATTTAAACTAGCGGTAAACTATTTTAAAATCTTATACACAAAACAATGAAAATATTGTAATAATATAAATCATTATAAAAAAAATAAAACATGATATTTGGTACTAACTTAAAGTATAGATCTAATTAAGTGTAAAAACTCTTATAAATACCAATTTGTATATATTATAATATATTATATTACTAAGATATGGGGGATACTTTGGTTGAAAATATTTAACTAATCACCAAATTTGTTTTGTATAAAACTAAGGCTTAATTGCAGTTTTAGTCCTCCTATTTTAGCTAAATCGCGAAAGTAGTCCCCCTATTTTGTTTCTCCTCAGTTTTGGTCCCCCAAATAGAATTTTAGTCTAAAACTTGATGAAATTTCATTTTTTAAAGCCGTACTACACTATTTATGATCATAAATTTCATATACAATTGTTGCAAATGAAATCTTGATGCATGGTGTAACTTAAATAAATGCAAAAAAAAAATATTTCATCATGTTTTGGACCAAAATTATGTTTGAGGGACCATAACTGGAGATAAATAAAATGGGGGGACTACTTTCGCGATTCAGATAAAATAAGGGAACCAAACCTGCAATTAAGCCTAAAACTAAAGAGAACTTTAAGTTGGTTTTGTGTTTGTGAAAGTTGCTCCTTAGTCTCTTCATACCCATTTAGCTTTTCTTTCAAAATGTGCACTTTCTTTTGTAAGTCATCGACATTTTTTTGGCTAAAGCTACCATCATTGCCAAATTGAGTAAATGTTTGCGTGTTTTAAAAATACCTGTGGGGAAAACATCAACACCTAAACCATCCATTCGACCTGAATGCTCAACTCCATACACTTTTCCAATAACATCATTTGGATAAGCATTAATATTTGATTGAACACCTTTAGTGGCAACACGTTCTTGATCTTGAGATAAATTTTCTGATAAAATTTTGATTAATTCGATACATTTAAAATCCTATTGAAAATAAGATATTTTATATTATACCTGGAGTATCTTCAAAATAACAACTAAGACTTTTAGCGCTTAAAACCTTCATGAAAAATTCCAAAAATATCATCCATTTACTTTGAATTAATTGCTCACAGAATAGTGCAAAAAATTACAAACAAACATAGTTCTCACAAATACTCCAACAAAGAGCATGCAAATTTAACATCTTATATAGGGGTCTAGCAGAACAATCAAAAGCTTCTACAACACACATAATCACATAGAGAACATTTTTCAAATATTTTACATGCAATCTCAAAACTAAAAAAATCAGTGAAAATGCTCATCTCAAAATACATGTGTCTAACAAATATATATAGACAAGTAGCCAGATAAATTCAACCATACTTACAGATAGCAAATACTTTATAAACAATAACAATGCTAATCTTTTTTTACTTACTGCAATGGTTTTTCCTTCCTCATTCACGTAATTTCCATTCTTTTTAAGTAAAGTTGACAATATAACCTCAACACGACATACATGTCTATTCAATTGTAGCTCATAACATATTAATAAAATATAAATCAATATCTAATTTCATATTTAAATACTTTAATATATTATAAAAATAAAAATTATGGATTCAACTTATATACGATGACCCCTTCTTGCATTACTCATACTACCATAGCTCAGCATGCGAGGCTTTAAGCATCTTTTGATTTTTAATATTTTGCTCACTTAGTCTCTACAATTTTCAAAGGTTATTCATTACACGCATTTAATATAAAATATCAACGTACTTTGCTCACATTGTAAAAATAATTGAACATATTTTTTTAGCTTCATGTGTGGTTTTTTTATAGTAATTAATAAAAGCAATCCAATCATTTTCATGCACATGAGGATCAATAGCAAGTAGGCACTCCTTACTTTTGTTAGGGTAGAAGTATTTACATCGTAACTTATATTTATGTCTTCCATCTTTTTTCTAAGATTGTCCATGTCCATTTGATACCAGCAGTATAATCATTCACAAAATGATCCTTGTAAGGTTATTAAAATATACCACCATACTTCCATGACAATAAATACAATAAAAGAAACATTATATGAAGTTTACATAATAACCTGGATGCAAATCCATATTGCTTTACTATTCTTTTCTAACATTTCATCCCATTATCAACAAATATATGACAAAATACCAATCTTTTAGCAAGTTCCCTGAGAAATCTCACAAGTAAATTTGAGCCATTATCATTGACTTGTCAATTAGCATCGATTTCGACCATAACCTTTTTGTCTTACACAAAATCCAAATTTGATTTACTATCATTTTTTGAATTATAATTTCTTATATGGAAGTCTCAACCACCACCAAATAAGACAACAAATTTAATTTTTTTTTTTACATTTAACTTTGATAAGTAATGGCTCATCTTTTTGCTATGATTCAATTTCATTTGGCCTTCGTGAAGGTTCAACTACATCATCCTCAAATGGGATTTCTATCAAGTTGACATTTGTAAATTGATCCTCAAGATGATTGTTGTTGAGTTGTTGGGCTGATCTTGGAGAGTTTCATCATCATTTGAATTTTCTTGTCTTTGTAAACTTTCTAACATTTCTTGTTCTGAACAACTATTCATTTTCCCCATATCAAATCAAATGTGTACAAAATTTTCTAGCAAAGAGATAAAAATATATCTAAAATATATTTCAAATGATTCATAAGTTAATCTATGCATTAAATAGACAACAAAAATATGAAATCTTATATGGCATACTATTTAAAAGCAAAAGAAATATGACAAAATTACAAAGTTCACAACTTAAAATATTAAAATACTCTATAATATTATACAATCATCTCTCTCTCAATATTTGTTTTTCATTTTCTTATTCATTGACATCGTTTCGCACTAATTGTAATTATTCAATATTCTCAATATTTTGCTCACAAAAAGTTATGTCTTAAATTATTGTCTCTTGTGATTCCATAAGGTTCATTTCTCCCATACCATATATGTCTTTAGGCTTCATATGACAAATACAAGACTAACCTTTATCAATCATATCATAAATATAAAATACCATTCTAGCATCATTTGCAAGGACGAATGCTTCATCCACTTCATTCACACCGGTGTGAATCAAATGGGAAAATTTTACACTTGACGAGTCAAGTTTATCTATCTTAATTCTCTTGTTATGTTTAGTGTCTATCAAAATACATTTGAATAGTACAACCTTTAACTTACAAAAGTAATCAAGTTCTATAATGTCTACCAATTTTCCATAATACATGTGATTACTTGAGTTTATTATAGGTTCTCTTCTAATTGAAAACCATTGAGTAATAGTAGACATAACAACACCACTATTTTGGGTTATTAATCCTTGCTCCTTCCTTAATTCGAAGAATATAAAAAACCTTTTTTTTTATTTAACGAACAACATTCAAGAGGTTGACTATGATGGGGATGGAGCGAGAGAGATTCAAACTACATTGGGGCTAGAGCAAGAGAGATTCAACATGTAATGGAATTTGAGTAACTCAGATAACGAAACAATGTAGAGAATTTGGGGGTTTTGATATTTGGAGTTCATATTTTGGGTATATGGAAAAAGGAAAAGGGAGAAGAGTGATTAAGAAACTGGGAACGTGAGTAGATGAAAAATAAGTAAGCAACACATGTTTTTATTTTCTTGAAAGGTGGCGGCAGTTGACGGTATCCTTTGCCTAAACCGTCGTTAGGTTTTGATGAGGGCAGTTTTTAATCAACCTTCCCATGAACAATGTTATAAAATTGATGTTTTTTCTTTTCTTGTAGTGATAGAAAATAGTTTCTTTCAAAAATAAAAACTCATTTAACTATTAAATGAAAGATCCAATATACATATACATGTTGAATTGTCGAATGTGCAGTACAATTTCTTTTTCTTTATACATGACTAGTATAGAATTCCTTCCAAAGAAGTTGATGCATCAAAATATACTCAACCGTCTTTGAGTTTAGATTATCAGAAAAAGATTCACAAATAGATCTTTAAATCTAGTAAAGCAGAATTGGAGCTTTTACTTTGATTGAAGAGCTTTAGGATTTTCAAGTATGATTGTTTAAGTGATTAATTACTTGTACTTTGAACTCTTGCTATTTCCTTGACCTTGAGGTTACTTTTATAAGCTTCATCAAGGATGATGAAAAGTCATATAGCCGTTCAAAAAACAGTTGTCTAGTTGTTACTTCAATAGATAAGTGTTGTTAAAAAGCATTTCATTTCTGTTTTGAGAAAATTAACAACACCCTATGGTTATGGTCATAAATAAAAGGCAAGATGCTCTAATCATTTTAGGACAAACTATATTAACAATTGGGAAAACTATGGTTGAAGTTGAAAAGGGAAAGGTAAATTTCAAGTGTGGTAAGGAAGAAGATGTTTTGAAAGCTCTAAATTTCTTTGAAAATTTATCTCATTTTATTTCTTCTTATTTTAAAAGGGTGGTTGTTACAAATTAATTAGTTACTACAAGATAGGAACCTATGGAAAAGATTTTACGTTGTAAGATCCTAGCATAATTATGGGTGGAGATGAAAATAAAATTTCACCAATTTCAAAAACTCATGAACCACATAAAAAATAAAATAAAATTGTGAACCACAAGGTTGGTAAGTTAATTAA
This sequence comes from Cicer bijugum, assembly GCA_037974875.1. NCBI lineage: Eukaryota > Viridiplantae > Streptophyta > Magnoliopsida > Fabales > Fabaceae > Cicer > Cicer bijugum. Next base: position 799,595 of record JBBPBT010000230.1, read on the forward strand.
GGGAAATTCCTTAAGGGTAAAATATGCCTTTGGAGAGACGTCTGATTGATTCTTATGCTACTGTCAAGCTCGTGACGTTAAACAAGAGCTTCGTAGGAGGTAATCTGCGTTAATATTTAATTTTTTTTTAATTCTAGTTCAAATTTATTATTTTTGTATTGTTTAATTATTTTTTAAGAAATAAAAACTCCAATTGTAAGCTCTTTCAAGGAAGTCATTTTAACTTTCTCTTATTTATTTACATTTTGTATCTATATATTTGAATATTTTAAATTGAAGACCATGATTTATGCTAGAGTAGTGGGAAGAAATATATTTTGATGTTTGACTTGTTGTAGTGTATGTGATAGCATCTTTATTGACTTGTTTTACATTAATTTTGTGTAAAAAAAAAAATATAGAGATTAAGCCTTTAACAAACCCTTTGGAATCTAATTTGAAATCTATCCTATAATGTCATTGTTGTGTATGATTTTTGAGCAAGTCCTAGTGATGAACATGTTAGCGTTAGATTGAAATTTTGAAAATATGTTTTCTAAGAATGAGATGTGCCTTAGTTTTGACACAAGAATTTTCTATTGCGAATAAGTTTAGGTGTCTTGAAATGGACCAAAATTAAAATAGTTAAGTCTAATTTTAAATATACTAAATCTTTGCCATAAAAATTTCATGAACTAAGGAACAAAAAAAAAAGAATCGACAGCATAGTCTAAAAAAATTAAAAATATAATAAAATATTATCTCACTTATTAACTTGGGAGTTACTCACACTATCAGTCAGGTGAAAGCTGAGGTGAAGTTTTGTTTCATTGAGTAGCTTGAGGATTATTTGCACTAATAGTTAAGTCAAAGGTTGACTGATATCAAATTAAAAAGTAAACGAAAGAAAAAATGACATGAATAAAAGGGTTGAGTTTTCTAGTTAAATCAAGGAAAAGTGTCCTAGTACCTGAGCAAAATAAACTTATGTGTTTTATGACAAGGGTGAAACTTTATGAATGAGAATGATTAAATGAAACCATTGAAGAAAGACATTGAATCCATAGAAGCCATAAGGTTAACCACACAAACACTTTGAACTTTGGGAATTAATATTACTTACTCTTAATAATTCAGAATGATTATTTTTCAAATTGAAAGTTTCAATTATGGTATTTAGATGAATTTCATTTTTGTTATTTAGTTGTTTCTCTTTGCTATTAAATTAAAATTTGAAAGCTATATTTTGTTTACCTTTAAACACTTGAGAGTAATAAGTTGTGTGATCTCCATCTTTAAAAAGTTTGATTGCATGAAACTTGAGTCTCTAATTGGACATTCTTTTGATACTTCCTTGAAATTGAAAATTGTGTTTGTCTTAGTTACTTTTAGTTGTGCTCTTGTTATTTAATTTCATTTTTGAGCCAAACTTTGATTGAGGGAAAAAAAAGTTTAAGTGTGAGGAAATTGATACTATCTATTTTATCTTATTAGGTGGTTTTGATTCCTACTTATTTTTGTGTTTTTCTTTATTTTTGCAGAATTGATTAATAAAAAAATACTACCAATTGGTTAAAAATAAAGAGTTTTGGATAGAAAAAAGGACAATTTAGACGTCTCAAGTATAATTGATGCAAGTCTAATATGTACATCAAAACAAATATATTATATATTATATATATTATATTTATGCCTATTGAATGAGTGATCAAAGGTCAATATAAAAAATGCAACAGCAAGCTGGCCAAATTTGGAAACAATGGCCCAATTAGAATACAATGCAAAGGTGGGCCTTCGAAAATTGGATTTTGTACCCTACCATTGGACTTATACCCCTTAAAAGGTAAAAACTTCAATTTTGTTTTTTTTCATTTTCATTTAATCAAAGATAAAAAAAAAATTTCTCTAAAATCATACCCATCATCAAAAAATCTTGTAAATAAGTTGTTTCTCCCAAAAATCTCGTACACAAATTAACATACAAAAAATTGCAACGCACAAAATTTACAGTAGTATAAATTGTCTAAATGAAATTTTGCCAATAAAATTTTCGATACACTTATTTTACAGGAAATTTGATACCTTGAAATTTCTAGTAGTTACTTTTATTCTAATGGAAATTTGTGCTTTGAAATTTTCGGTAGTTAAATTTATTCTACCGAAAATTTCAAAATTTGTATATAATTTTTTTTTCTGATTTTTTTGACCTTTTTTATTTGAAGTAGGAATGGAAAAAACACCATGTATAGATTTGAATGAAGCATTCACAACCATCAATTTTTTACTAATGAGATGTTTTCATATCATAGACAGAAGAGGTTAACTGACAAAATCGAATAGTTGTTATCATTACTCGCTCTAACATAGAGATCGAAAACAAAGAAATGAAGTCAAAATTAATTCTTGATTGTAATAGAGGTAGAAAATATAAGTCAAATAAAAGTGACTAAGAGACTTCAACTAAAAGGTGTGGTTGCTCGTTTAAACTTAGATCGAGACTATTGAAGTATGATGAGGGATGAATTATTAGTTTAATGTGTGGACTTGACAACCATGAATTACTCTTTCTTCTTTTTTCAACGACAACTCTCCTATTAGATTGTGTAGAAGATTGAACTCGAGAATGTTCCATAATATTTTTTCGATCGTTGAGTCCTCACTACAAAAAAAAAAATTGAATAAAAAAATGTACCAGAATTTCATGAACAAAATTTTCCAATTTGTCTTAACGTTCCAATTTAAAAAAAACAAATTTTTTTTTTTATTTTGCCTAACGAGCCAATTTGTCCCATCTGTATTTTTGGTGGGTTAAAGGGGCATGTGAAATTAGGTAGGTGATTTTAAACCTTCAGCCTGACACGCCTAAAAAGAGAACAAAATGGTTTAGTCCAACAGGTTTGACCCATTTTGCCATCCCTTATTTTAGTGCATCATAGCCATAACTAGAGGTAATGAAAGTGAACTAGCAGAACACATAGTAATCGGAAGTAAATGCAAGAATACAATTTGGGTGCTTAGAATTGGAGTAAATTTTCCCAAGTTTTGGAGAAACAATTTATTCACTTTACATGTCTTTATTCTTGGGTGTAATTTGATGAGCACTATTATTCTTGCTTTGAATTTCATTATGACATTGAGTAACTAAATTCTCTTCTAAGATATTTGATGAATCTTGTAATTGAAATACCATTTACTATGTCTTGGTTATGGATTCTAGTTTTATATATTTTGATTATTTTTTATTGTTTAATTAATTTTTTCTATTGCACTAATGATCACGTGTTAGGATTGATCACTCTTTGCATGTTTGTAATCAATTAATCGTCAACTATCGTTAGGAAATTAATTAATTGGTGAACCTAGCTATAGGATAATTAAGACTATAAAATATTGCATTAGCAAACTTAAATTTGAGTCTTCCAATCATTCAATCTTTGTATGCCATATGTTGTTCTTGAATTTAAACTATTTGCATGACCAAACACTTTATTTTGTTTCTCCTTTTCTATTTTTTCTTTATCTATTTTTGTGAGCAATTTAATCACATAAAATATTTGTATGTTGTGTGATTGTCTTAGGTTTACTTTGTTTGTTTGCATGTGCGTGATTGCTTTCTTTAAGCAAAATACTCAAAGTCTGAAGAACTAGAGTAAAGAATATATGTACTGAGACAAAATCTCTATTAGGAGAGGACTAGATGTAACAATATTTTGTTGTAAATTAGTATAAAAATACTTAAGTCTCTTCTCTATCCCTACTTTACATTTAAAATATCTTATTTATGATTCAACTTTATTTTTTACTACAATTATTTTATAATCATAAATTGAATTATTTGATAACTAAAATAATTTTCAGAAATGACAAAACACAGTTGCAACCCCAACACCTTTAGATAGTTTCTTAGTTGATATAGTTCCATTCTTTGGATTATAAATAGTCACATTGTTGTCTATATGTAAATTGGAGTATTAGCATTATTTCTTAAAAACATTTGCCTTCAACACTTTATTCTTAAATATCTCTTTAGTTTATCAAAGTCCTACTCAAATAGGTAGACATTGCATATTTCCACTCCCATAACTTCAATTATGTCTCCATATCAGCAATTAGTAAATAGAACAAGCAAATGCATATTCCAAATAATGTGTAATGGACGCACAAAATTGATTAAGAAATAAAATGTAGACGGCATTTGCAAATGTATACTTTAAAATTTAAGAAGCATAACTCATATTACACGTGTATAAGTTTAATAAAAGATGAAGAATCTAGTGAAAGAAGCCAGCCGTAAAAATGTGACTCATATTACACAAGTATGAGTATAATTAAATATTGCTTGTATAATTATTTCTAATAGGTCTTTAAATCTTGAGGTATGTCTGAACTTTCAAAGAACCCACCAACCTAAATTTGTTATGAGAATAAAATAAAATAAAATAAAATAAAATAATAATTTAGACCCATCTCATAAAAGTAAATTGAGTTGAAGTCCTCAATATATAGTCCTTTGGTTTTTTAACATGATCATTTACATTACATTTTTACCAGCATATTATTGATTTTGCATTTAGTTTTGAATCAAATATACCATATACAATTGAATAAATGTTTGAAATTTTAAAGAACAAGGAACTAAGTATTGCAAAAAAAAATTGCATAACACAAAAAAAATACCACCATGTGGAAGAGTTAGAGAAAAATACTCATATATTATTTCTATTTAACTTTCAACCACAGTGCTTCCAAAATATTAATTCCTCCTTCCTTGCCTCTATATGACTTAGTATTCAATAATCACTCCAATGGAAAAATTGAGTGATGAAGAAAGCTGTTTTTGTTTCATGTCAGTAGTTAGTCTCTCAAATGTTTCACCTTGGATCACAACAGTTGGAGCTAGCACAATGGATAGAGATTTTCCTGCAGATGTTAGCCATGGAAATGGAAGTAAAATCAAAGGAACTTCACTATACAAAAGGAATAACAACAATTCTATAAAATGAGATATGATGACACAACTTATGTTCATGATAATACAAACAAACCTCTTAAAGATGAATTAAAAAAATTACTGGAATTTTGTACCAGATATATGATTGAATTTAACTAGTGTAGCATAAATAAGTACCCACAATTTTTAAATAATATCTTATACCTCCCCATAATTTGATTGAAATATATTAACGATAACATCTTTTTATACAAATTACTAATGATCATTTAAAGCAAGTCATCTTTAGCTCTTTTATTATATAATAGGATATTTTGACCATTAATTAATGCTACATAAAACATGATGATATTAATGAAATATTGTTGAAAATAATAATGACAGTAATAAGAGTTAGTGTTACTGTAAATTGAAAAATAAAGAAGTTTTATATAGGAGGAATATTACACATTAATAATGTTTATAAGGTGAAGATATAAAATTTGTTATATATCCCAAGAAGTACTCAATTTTATAAAGGAGAAAGAATGCAGTTAAAATTGATCATCACACGCGCGTCGTGCCGGACTTAACAATGGTGGCATTACATGTAATCTAACTTAGTAATATTTTTAGTGACAAATAGTTTTTTAAATTTTTTTTCGAAATTCAAAAATAACAAATAAAAGAACATAAAAAAGATAATATTATATATATATATATATATTGATGGATGACACCCAATAAATACTCATGCGTTTTATCTCGAGTTAATAACACCTCTAGTGAGACATCTTATCGTTTTTATTCTTCTCCACAATTAGCTTCTAACCTACACATAATAATTGGCCAACTTAGTCTTAACCAAAGTGTTAGGTAAAGTACAACACAAGATAGGTACGTAATGGGTTTGTTACCACACCACACAATCAACTATCAATTATGTTAATCATTGTACTGTACAAATCATCACTATCTTGCCAAAAGTATCATATTTAATTAAACATATAAATTTCTTATTTAAAATTTTACTGAACCTTATGTCACTTAGTCATAATTTGATGTAACTTTAATTCTAAGAATTATAAACCCTTAATATTGTCTTCACATAAAAATAACTTCATAAAGTCCTCTTCACTGTTATACCTTTGAACACAATATTTTCATTCCTAGATTGTATTTTTCTAGATCTCTTCATCATTCAATTTTGGAATCAAACACTTGTATTAATTAAGGAGAGCGAAAACATACATTTGCGGTATTAGTCGAACCACCCTTAAAAATCTTTATAAGAAAGCTATTGCAACACTAATAAATAATGCAGCAAACTCAACTAAATTAGCACTAACACAACTCTATTAGCAAATATCTTATTTAATATGGCAAAGCTATAAAGAAGAAGAAAAAAAAATGGAACTTTGGATGAGTTCTCACCCCCAAAGATGAAAAGTCAAAAGAAGTATCGAGAAAAGGGAACAATTAACTTTTTTATTTATTATAGAAAGTATGCGAAACCCCATCATGGACCTATAAATTATAATATTGGTAACATTTGGAATTCAAGTCATATATATTAGACTTCAAAAGAAGTATCAGACTTTAATATTAAATATAGAGTTAACAATCAATTTAGGATCATTTTATAATTTGTTAAATAATACGTGACTTTGCCGCATTATAAGGTGATATTTAACTGATTAGTAAAAGTTTAAAATTGAAGTTCTATTTTGTATACGAGTTCTGAAGTTTAAGAAACATTTTTTTCTTTATTTTTTTTATCTATATATTGTCATTTTAAATATAAATATAATGAGTTGGAGGAATTTTGGTTATTATGTTAAATGAGAGGCTAGACTCTCAAATAATTAGTGATTCCTTGTTTTTCCCACTACTATAGCAATAAAATTTCTTGTCCTTTTTATAAATTTTGATATTTTTGAACCAGTTACTAGTAGTTACTTTAACTCAATGTGTTCTATTAGTGTACAAAATGATGAAAAAACATCAAGGCAAGGATTGTTGTTGCACATTAAATTGCTCTGTGTATTTATGATTAATCAAACACCATGTCATTTTATTTAATTGGTTAAATGTTTATGGGGGACGATTCTTACTATGCAAAAGGTTATGTCATATGGGACACAAATACACAAATTTTGTGTCGTGCCCTTTTTAGAATAAATTTACTGTTATGTGGCATGGGCGAAGTTAGTCTAATTTTTATGTAGTCAAATATATAAAGAAATAATAAAATATATTTTTTAAAATTAATATATTAAATTTAATTAGTAAATAAAAAAATTATAATAATTTTTAGTTATAAAAAGTCTAAAGTAAAATTATAATAAAAAAAGTAAAAATTAACGTAAATTATTTATAAAATAGCTTTCTACGATGCTTTAAAGAGTCAAAATTTACTATTATTAAATTTATAATAACTAATAATGTTATTTTTAATTTAAAAATTAAACTATTCCAAAAAATTCAACATCAATTCTACTTGAGTTATGAGTTGACATTTTATATTGATAAAAATGTTTTATTTAAAGTTCAAATAAAAATAAAAAATATCAAAATAATATAAATAAATACATTTTTTTTTACTTTTATGTTTCTCTTATTTTGTTAATAAAATTGCTTGAAATAAATAAATATATATTATTTAAATACCTAAATATAAAATTATATTTATTTATTATAAAAAATAATATTATTTAGAGTAGTGAAAGTTATCTAATAGACAAGAGAGGCTCTGGCATGGGAATAATTGTTCGACAGAGCATTTTATTTTTCTCACACGTTGATCTTTCCACAATGATTATTATTATTAAAAAATAATTAAAAAGGTGCATTTCCATGGAGGGCACAGCTGTTCTCTATTGTTTTATAGTTGGATGCGGTTTTCTTCTATAATTAATTCGCCACTAAAAACAATAACCATCATATCAAATTATGAACGTGCTTTTATCGAATTTCAAAGGTGCCGGCCGATATTGTGTCGACTGTCGACGTCTAACGTCTTCTTATTTTTCATTCTTTTTCTTAAATAATAAAAATTAATGAATATTATTTCAAATATCCATATTTTTATATTAAATATTATATAAATTTATAATTTTTAATTATATATAATTTTATTTATAATTTTTTTATATAAACTAAAAAAATATGAAATAATTTTAATTTTTTTTAAATATTCATTTACAGATACAATTTTTGATCGATGCGATTGAAAAAAACTAGATAATTTAATATGTAAACTAGTTAAATAGATATTGATATCTTAAGAAATTAGTTTGCATAATGCACATTAATGTCTTAGTTTATCTAAAAGTCATTTGCATACAAATTTTAACCTATAAAATATTTATGATTAACACAAAAAATATTAGAGAAATATTTGTTACTAATATATAAAAATATAAAATAAATATTTGTTATTGACATAAAAAATGCTAGAAAAATATTTATAACTAATATAAAAAATAAGGTACATAAATTTGTCACTAATGATTTTTTAAAAAA
>JBBPBT010000230.1:808637-823417 GCA_037974875.1 Cicer bijugum
ATTTTTTTAATATAAAATAAATTAAGTATAAATTTTTAAAATCTCAACGTTTAAAAATTTAAATTTAACTCATCTTGTTAAGAAAATTCTGATAATACTTTTAATATACATATAAAAATTAATTGAAAAATTTGAAAGATACACATAAATTACTATAAAAGCATATAAAAATATTTAAAACAATTTTTTTTACAGAATATATAGAGTTAAAAAAATTATAAGAATTAAAAAAAAAATTAAAAGTTTATTGAGACTAAAATCTTATTTTATAATAAAAATGAGTGATGACTGATAGTGTAATAGACTTCTATATCGCCCAAGATAATCGAATGAATGACTGCAATGCATGAATCTGTTCCTTATATTTTTATAATTTTAACTTATAGAAAAAAAAAGTCCGTTGATTAAGACAGGTTCATGGGTCACAAAGGGATAAGCACAAGACATATAAATAAATAAATAAATAAATAAATAAATAAATAAATAAATAAATAAATAAATAAATAAATAAATAAATAAATAAATAATTAAAACGACACTTGAACAATATTTAGTGCCTATAAAACCAAAATCCAATTATCACCAAGCAACAAAGAAAACAAAAGCCAAGTTTGAAATTTCAAAGGAACAAAGACTCAAGTTTCTCTTTAAATTTTTCAGTAATCACCTCTGCTCCAGGTGAGAGAAACACGTATCAGAGTTTCATGGCTATAGCTTAGACTATAGATACCACCATTTCCTATGGAGATCGAAATTAAGGAAGAATTAGTGGTTTTGTGTTGATCCTATGATACATGTCGCTCTCACCTGGAGCAAAGCTGCCTAATGCTTTGATAACATCGTGAGATAATTAAGAAGCTTCTATCAAATTAAGTTGGTGAGTTTATGTTTCTTAATTTTCTATTCAGATCTTTTAAATTCTATAAAATCATCATCTCTGCATTATTTTATTTAGACAAAAAGTTATTTGAATAAAATTCATTCTTTTTGGTACCATATGATAAATTGTATCATATATATTTATATACATATATATTGTTTTTAAAAACTTATGAAATTGTCAACAGTTTTAAATTTACTTCAACATTTCATTTCCACCGCAACACCTATTTTCATAAATTTTAACGTAACGGTTAATAACCGTTCTAATAGATAACTAAGACAATGATTTTTCATTATTTTTATTTTTTGCCATGTATAAACCGTTCTCGTATTATTCTGCCAACACTTACAAAATCAGCGTTCTTTTGCCTTTTCTTTCCTTTTCCTGTGAAAATCCTATTCTGTGTTTGCTTTCCTTTTGCTCCTACCTTGAAATTCCTTCCCTTCCCTGCGAAAACTCTTCTGCTATGCGAGTCTTCGTATTTTGGTTTCGAGGATTATTCGAGTGTTTTGGTTCTTCTATCGCTATAACTCTATGCGTTCTGGTTGGTTTGTTCATCTCCACGGCTTTGTAAGTCAAGTTGTCATCATTCAATGTTCTTTTGTTCAATTTATAAGAGTGTGCATAGTATAAAACCTAAACTCAATTCAACACATTAATAGATAGTTTTGTTTAGTTCTTAGAAATCACTTTCGAATTAAGTTTCTAAATTGGCTTGAAATTGATTTCTATTTTGACTAAGCTTGTAATTAAAGTCGATTTGAAACCAGTTATTCGAAAAAATTATTTTGACAAATTCTTTTTATAATTTCAAGAAAAAAGTTTTGGATTTTTTTTCCAATAAAAATAGATGTAAAAAGTTTATAGAATTTTTTTTGATTAATTTTTGAAAAAAGTTTTGGGAAAAGAATTTTAAAATTCTTTGCATCAAATTTTTTCAAAATAAAGAAACCTCTTATGTCTAAATATAGGAGTAAAAATATTCCAACATGTTTTTATTGTGGTCTAAATGACCACACACCTAATTTGTGTCATTTAGAAAACTTGGTGTTTCAAATGGGCATTATGTGTGGGTCAAGAAAGGTATTAATCTTCAAGGATCCAAAGTACTTTGGGTACCAAACAAATTATGATTTTGTTTTGTAGAAATGCATACAAAGTATCTCTAATATGTGGTACTTGGATAGCGGATGTTCAAAACACATGACTGGTGACAAAATAAAATTTTCAACACTTACTCTTGAATCAAAAGACTATGTGATCTATGTAGATAACAACAAGGGTAAAATTTTGAGCATTAGAAAGCTTGGTGCAACCCCATCTCCTTCAATGGAAGATGTTTTATATATTGAAGGATTAAAGTACATTTTTATTAGCATTAGCCAGCTTTGTGACAGGGGTTTCAAAATAGCTTTTTTAACAAAGATGAATGTATTTTCCGAAATGCGGTATCAAATGAAATTCAATTTGTTGGTAAGCATTTTAAAAATATTTTTATAATTAATCTTGATGATTTATCCTTGAGAATGAAATGTCTTATAGTAAGTGACAACAATGATGCATGGCTACGACATAAAAGATTTGCACATATCTATATGGATCATTTAAACAAGTTAGTCAAACACGAACTTGTTGTAGGCTTACCAAAGATGAAATTCATTAATGACCAATTATGTGAAGCTTGTCAAAAGGGTAAGCAAACTAAGGTTTCCTTCAGACCCAAGAATATTGTATCAACTTCAAGACCACTTCAATTAATGCATATGAACTTGTTTGGTCCATCAAGAACTAAAAGTCTTGGTGAAAATTCATATGGACTACACTACAAGAAAAACTCTATATACCTATGGAAATTCACCCACAGATCTCAGTTTATAGGTAAATTATTTAATATTCACGGAAAATTCGTGGGTAACATTGTTATTAAATAAATTAATTTTGTTGATTGTATTCCACGGTTAATCCGTTAGTGCAATTAAAAAAATAAGTAGATAAAGTTAAAAAAAAATGCAGATTGCCAAAATTTCTTCGTATTTTGTTGACCACGGATTATCCGTAATGTTAAGTTGTCGATGAATTATCCGTAGGTAAAGAAAAAATAAAATTTTATTAACTATTTTTTTTTTTACAAAAAAGAAAACTTATGAATGAAACTTACGAACACTCACTTTGTTTCCTGTTTCTCTCAAAATAGGTTTTTGTAAAACCCAACTCTCATAATACTCACTCTGAAAACACATCACCCACAACACAACACATATCCCGTTGCCGATCAGAGATCTTCACCGCCGAACAGAGCTATCTTGTCGCCACTTCAAAGTGTCATTCCCAAGTTCTCTCATTCTCTTTTTAGTTTTGTCATTCAAGCTTGTTCATTCTCTCTCGGTTCACTCTCTATTTCAATCTCGTTCATCGTTATGTCATTTTCTATCTCTAATTTGTTTGATTTTCATGATTATTTGTTGTGTAATTGAATGTTTACTAATTTATTTGCAAACCCTAACTCATTTGTTCTCTCTTACGCTTCAATTTGTTCATGCTTTAATTTAGAGTTTGATTTAGGATTCCACGATTATTCTTTTTATTCATGAAATATGGCAGTTTAGTGTGACTGGGATAAGATTATTGAGCAATTTAGTGTGAAATATGGCATTTTAGTGTGAAATATGGCAGTTTAGTGACTGAGATAAGTTTAGTGTGAAATATGACAGTTCAACATCAATTCTTATATATATAGAAAGATACCCAACCTGTTGTTTAGAATATTATTGAGAAATTTCTCCAGCCAAATTTATGAAAACAAAAGAAAACATAAGATTGAAGTGGATAATGTAATTACCAAAGCTAGAATCTTCTCAGAACTACCAAATCCATGCAATCTTCTCAAATTGTGTTAACATTAGAATGGTATGTTATGCTGGTAGTTTTAAATTGCAATTTCGGTTATTTTACAATAAAAACCAAATAAATGGAATCAATGCAGACATATTGCGATTTTATGTCATAATCTTCTAAGTTCGGCAATTTCAGTTATTTTCTGTAATAATCTTCCATATCTTTTGATTTTGTATTTGTTTAGTGCAAAGTATTTGAGAACAATATGGTTGCTTGCTTGCTGAATCTTGCTGATAATATGGTGGCTTGTTTGCTGAATCTTGCTGATAATATGGTTGCTTGCTTGTTGAATGTTGTTGGTTCTGATAATGTCAGTTCCATCACTGGTTCTGATAATATGGTTGCTTGCTTGCTGAATCTTGTTGATAATATGGTTGCTTGCTTGCTTGCTGAATGTTGTTGGTTCTGATAATATGGTTCTGATAATCTCAGTTCCATCACTGGTTCTGATAATATGGTTGCTTGCTTGCTGAATCTTGTTGATAATATGGTTGCTTGCTGAATCTCAATTCCATCACTAGTTATGAGAATAAAGTTGTTTCAATTTAATATTAATTGATTTAAATTCAGCAAGTATAGGATGAACATCACTGGTTTTAATATTAACTGATTTTAAATAATGATATTAGCAAGTATTCAACAAGTATATTAACTGATTTTTATATTAATTGTTTCAATTTAATAAGTTGGTTCTGAATCTCAGTTCCATCACTAGTTCCTTGTTATTTAAATAATGATATATATATATATATATGTAAAGTAAATTAATTACCACAAACTCTTAGATATAGGATGAACATTTCAAGTTCACATTAGGTCACAACAGTATAGTAGTCTCATTTGGAACACAATTTTTGTTTGCTACAAATGTTATAACAAGTTTGCAGAATTGTAATGCAATATGGACACACATACACTGAAAATAACTTTAGAAAATAAAAACTATTTGATATGTTAATAGTCTTTTGAAATTAACCAATTAAATGTGAATTATCTATTTGCTGTGAATTATCTATTTGAGGTTTGTATAGATATCCTATTTGATATGTAAAAATACGTTATGTTAACAGTTCAATCGCTCCTCAATTCTTTGTTTGTCCTTCAAAGTATGGATGGCTACCACTCAGATCGTAGTTAGGTATATGATAGACTTTATGTTCAATGAGGGGGGTTGAAACCAGCCTTCGCAAAAGGTGTTGAAGAGTTTATAACAAAGGCAATAAGTCAAAATCAATTTGTAAAAGATGGTGGCATCAGATGTCCTTGTCACAATTGTATGTGTAGTGGTGTATTGTCTGCAAGTGAAGTCAAACTTCACTTGTATAGGTTTGGGTTTCAACCAAATTATTGGTATTGGACTGAGCATGGTGAAGAAGCCCCACATATTGACCCAGAAAATATTCCAAGTAGTAGTGGATATATTGATAATGAAGATTCATTTACATTAATGCAACATATGGTTCGTTTGAATTTATTTTTTTAAAAAAAATTGTTTACAGGTAGTTACCGTGTAGGGTGGCCTCGAGGGCTCTCACCTCAGTCATTACATCACAGTATATTGATTTGTATCCTATCTGGGGAGCAATCCCAGAATTAACTTTGGAACGCTGATTTGACAAATTTGGTGTAAGATTAAATTATATATCTTGTTAATGAGTTGAACTATTGTGTGGATACTAATTGCAACATTATAACTTATTCTTAATGTAATGTTGTAGGAGAAAGTTGTTTGGTTGCTTGAGCACAATTTTCATATTAGGAATATCTTCAATACTAAAGGATCAATGCGTCTTTCTGATATGTTGATGCAAGCGAGAAAGAAGCGTAAGTGTCCAACTTGGATGGGAGAAACTGTTTGGAATGATCTTGAAAAGATATGGATGGATCCTTCATTTAAGGATATATCAAATTGAGCTAAGAAAAATTGTTCTTCTTCTAAAGGAGGAGCTCTCCATACTGGTGGATCTATATCCATTGCTGAACATACCATTCGGATGGTACACTTTCTATATCCTTGATGAAATAACATTTTTGTGATATAAACTAATGCCATGGAGATTCCATGGAGATATTGGATCCATTGCTTATCTTTTGTGGACAACCATACCTTTTATTAGCAACTTAGCAAATGATTGCTTGATTCAGTGGATTTCTAAACACTGGGCAGGAATTTCAAATTTGGGATTGTGAAAAATTGAGAATAGATGGGATTGTAACTGCGATTGTGTTTGCAATCTGGTTGTAGAAATCTTTAAAATCTTAATATTGCAGCCACATTTGTAGTTATCGGTTGCAAATTAATCGTAGCTTCAAGTTGTTAGGTTAGTTCAGTTTTTTCTTTCACCCTCAGTAAAAAGGAGCAGTGGTCTTAAAAGTGACGAGACATTTTGACCTCTATGATAGTTCTTTTCCTTTTGGATGATGCATTAATAGTTTATTTGTTTCTATTTTCAATGAACGTTATGACTAAACTTGTGTATATCAATGGAGATTGGTGATGGTTCCTTCATCATGTAGAAAGAGATGATGTTATTACTTATTAGACTTTGCCATTGATGTGTTTCTTGTATGTGAATTATTTGCATGATTAGCACATGATATTTATTGCTTTCATCATGTAGAAAGAGATGTTGTTATTACTTATTAGACTTTGCCATTGATGTGTTTCTTGTATGTGAATTATTTGCATGATAAGCACATGATATTTATTTGCTATTTTTATTGTTTTGTTGTGTTGTTGTTTCAAAATGCATAGAGCTATTTTGCTGAAATATTTTGTTGTTTTCCTATGTTGCTAAAATGCGTCTCTCATTTTATTCACGATTATGTTGTTTTTATTTTTTGTAAGGCTGAAGAGTTAGGTAGAGACCCCACATTGGATGAGGTCTTTTTAAAAACTCACACTAAGAAGAAAGACAACTCTTGGGTTGATGAAAGAGCAAAAAAAAACATATGTAAGAAATATTAAATCATTCATTCTTTCATTTGTATTTCTTGTAAAAATAATTTGATTATGTTAAATTATTTTCTATTTAATATTGTAGGAAACATTTCAAGGTAAGTTGCAACAAGCTTCCAAAAATGGGGAAGCATCTAGTAGTTGTAGCCAAGTGGTTAATGCAGAAGCTCGCTTAGACATATGGGTCCAATCTGTTGGGGGAAGAATAAAGGGAGGATCTATGGTGCTGGAGACAAATCTTCGCTTTATAGACCAGATGTCGCAAGTCTAGTCCCAGATTCTCGTCCATCTAGAGGTTGCGCCAATGTCTTGTCTCAACACTCTAACGAGATAGCTGCACAGATAGCAACATTTGAGGAGCGAGCAAAAGCTGCAGAACACGAGGCACGAGAGGTGCGAGAGGAACTAAAGAAAGCATAGCAACGTCGACAAGAGGATGAGCAGCGCACTATAGATCTCTAGATACAGCTAGCAACATTGGCAAAAAGTGTTGCTTCCATACAAGCCGAGTCATCCAATCGTCATCGTCATACAAATTATGACGAGGATGAGTCTAACGATGATGACGGTGATGAGTAATACTAGTTTCAGTGTCATTTTCATATAGTAGTTATGACTACATATTTTGCTTAGACTTGTGTAAGCATTATCTATATATTCTTACGATAATGATGTTATGTGTATTTTGAAACTTTTGCCACAACAAGAATTAATGGATTTTGTGAGGGCCAAAAGCCCTCACAAAGGGCAAAAAACAGCCACAAATGTGGCTTTTGTGAGGGCTTTTGGCAGCCACAAAGAAGCTGGTCACAAAATTTTGTGAGGGCTTTTGCAGCCACAAAGGACAGACATTTGTGAGAGCTTTTGCAGCCACAAAAGTCTGCCTTTGTGAGGGCATAGGCCGCCACAAAGGACAGGCTGAATTTGCCTGATCAAACTTTTGTGAGGGCTTTTGACCGCCACAAAGGAATGCTGACTGGATTTTGTGAGGGCTTTTGGCCGCCACAAATACCTGCTGAGTGGACATTTGTGAGGGCTTTTGGCCGCCACAAATGCCAACGTAAAATATAAATTAATTTTTATTTCAAAATTAATAGTTTATTATAATATTATATATAATAAATTAATATAATTATAATTAATATAATTAATATATTTATAAATTAATATAATTATATATAATTATAATATTAAAATTTAAATTATAATTAAATTAAATTTGAAATATAATGTAATTACAAATTAAATTTAATATATATATATATATAATAAACTAATCTTAATATAATGAAAAATTTAAAATAAAATATTTAAATTAAAAATAAAGATTAATAATTAAATTATTTAAATAATAAAATATTAATTATAAAATATTTAAATTAATAAAAATATATTTAAATTATTAATAATAAAATATTTAAATATTTAAATTAATAATTATAATTATAATTAAACATTAATTTAAATTAATGTAAATTATAAATAAATTATAATTTAAATTAAAATTTAAATAAAATTAAAATTAAATATCAAATATTAAAATTAAAATAAATATTATATATAAAAACATAATATTAATAATAATTAAAGCTAGCTATAGCAATCATGATAAAATTAAATAAAACATGCATTTCAAAATTAACAATTAATGTCTTACAAACCCAAAATTAACAAATAATGTCTTACAAAGTGAAAATTAATTAAACACACATTAATAATGTCATACAACCCAAAAATAAATTATGAAATTCTTCAAATGATCACATCAATCCTCATAATAATTCGTCTGATCAGCTCCACTCCCACCATCATTATTTCCTGCATTCATGCCCGACGAAAGAAGTCCTTCAAAAGTATTATGCATTTGTGTTGGAGGAGACATCATGCTTTGAAATTGAATTTCATCTTCAATGGCACCACCAGTAGTCGAAGGAGGAGCCCTAGCTGGATGAGGTTGATTTAAATCTGGTCTGATCAACCCAACTGTTGGCATAGTCGGTCCGTATGCAGTTTGATGATCTGGTTGAGGATGTGAAGATGATGGAGCATACTGATAATTATGAAAATATTGTTGTTGCTGAAACATTGGCGGCTGTTGTTGCTGGAAGGCAGAGTTCGAAGGATCCTACTGGTGTTGCTGTTGGAAAGTTGGAGGCGGTTGATGCTGTTGGGAGTATTGAGAGTAATTTTGTTGCTGCTGGAAAATTGGTTGTTCGTGCAAGTATTGAGGTCGAGGCGGGAACTGCTGATGAAAGACAAGAGGAAATGAAAATTGTTGTTGTTGAAATTGTTGTTGCTGCTGAAACTGCTGCTGCTGCTCTTGAAACCTCTTTTTCCATTCCTCATTCAATTTATCAATTGCGGCTTGTATCAGCTGCTGTGTCCTTTCTTCTTGCTCACTAGCCCACTGCTCCTTTAACTGATCAAGATTATCTATCGGCACCGGACGATGAGATCGATCCGTACTTGCATAAGAAGAAGACGTCTCAGTCTGAATATAGCCGGTTGGACCTTTCACAAAGGTTGATGACAAAGTATCGGCTCCCAGCACACGCCCTTTGTACTTGCCACCACTGATGTTCATAAAACTTGCGGTCTCATATTGTTTCCGTTGATCTGGAGTAGCTCGCATAGCAGGAGGAAGAGTAGCTTGATGATCATCCCATTCTTTCATGGCATGTTCAAGTTGTTCCTATATTAAAAATCAAAAAATTAAAAATTAAATTAGTTAATAAGTAATATATAATAATTTAAAGGTGTAAATATATAATAATCAATATATAATAATTACCTGAATCGTTTTTGATAACGAATCAGTATACTCATTTGTTTGAGGATTAACATGAAGATAGCGATGTATCTCAGCCTGAGTGATCTCCCTTCTAAGTTGCTTTTCCTAAAATATATATTAAAATAATGTCAAGTTTATGGTGAAATGTGATGATTAATTGAATAAATATTAATAGATATATATTATAAATAAATAATTAATTACCATATAATATTTAATTTCTCCAGCAGACATGGAACCTCCCTTATGAGTACTAGTACCCCTCTCAGATGCTCTATTAATCTTTGCTTTCTTTCTCTTTTGTTTGTAAGCATTTGTGTTCCACTTACTCCACAAAGCAATCCAAACATTTTCACCAATCCAATTAAGTCGTTTTTCCTCGCCCTTATTACGTGCGTAAGACAACATAGATGAGAGACACTTTGAAAAGCAATGGTCAAATGAAGCCATAACTGCGGCATCATGCTCTCTTTTCCAAGTACATTTAGTCTGTTATTTGTTTAAATTTAAAAAATATTAAAAATATAATTCACTTAAGCAATCAAATATATATATAATTAATTAGTACTTAAATAAAATAATGTAATCACTTACTTTGAAACAATGTAGAAACTGATCAAGTTCCCTAAATTGAGGTGTCTTATCCTCTTTAATCTCACCCCAAGACAACCATGGCTTTTTGTATTTCTCTTGTATGACTTCAGCAATTGCCTTTGCAGATGGTTTAAAAGGAAGATATCTTCAAAATTTACATGCAAATTAAATATAAAAATTAATTAATAAAATAATGTAACATGATATGCAATAATAAAATATTTAACAATCATAGTTTACATACCCATCTCCTTCTGGAATTATGACAATGCAGTTGTAGCAATCAACACATTCGGGTTCCATTATTTCGTCTAACGTACAAGGCTCTACTAGGACCTCCGGATATAAAGGAATAGCTCCACCACTAGTACCAATGGTCGGCATCGGCATGAGAGATGGGTCATTAACAACACGTGGTCTATCAACTTTTTTCTTACCCCGTGATGTTTTGGATATTCCTTGTATTGCCGCCGTTCCTGGTCCTCCTGATCCTCCTTAACCTCCTAAACCTCCTACTCCCACTAAAGTCATGTCTCTCTCTCTCTCTCTCTATATATATATACATCCATATCCATACATATATATAATATAATATATGTGTGTATGTACAATTAACATAAGATTAATTATATGTAAATAATAATGAAATAAAGGAATATATATAAATAAATAAATACAATACATAAATTTTAACACTCACATAAATAAAGAAATATATAATATTATACATATCAATATCCATACAAATATATATATATATATATATATATATATATATAATGCCTAATTAATTAATTGTCTACGTCTTGGTCATCTTCATC
Organism: Cicer bijugum; assembly: GCA_037974875.1. Lineage (NCBI taxonomy): Eukaryota > Viridiplantae > Streptophyta > Magnoliopsida > Fabales > Fabaceae > Cicer > Cicer bijugum. The sequence continues at coordinate 819,581 of JBBPBT010000230.1, forward strand.
ATCAGTATATTCATTTGATGAGTGAATTAAGTCAATATTGCCTTCATCGTTCTCTAATTCATCTAGTTCTTGTTCATCAACTTCTTCTCCAATGTGTGACTCATGACAAAGTTGACTAATAGTCTCATCTCCAATCACATGATCCAAATTTGACATTTCATCCATTTGAAATGCAACTTCTTCATTTTGACCTGCTTCAACTTCTTCTATTCCACTCGTTGGTCTTGTTTTGATTGCAGCACACCAACCTTGCTTGCTTTTGACAGTTGACGGATAAGGAACATAATACACTTGTCTTACATTATGGGCCATGGCAAATGGATCAAACCGTGGGTATCTTTTGCTCATTCGAATGTCTACAGTATTGGATATGAAATTGATTTTAGTTCCTCTGCTAGATGGATCAAACCACTTACAGTAAAACAACACCACTTTTTTTCGCATAATCTAGGAACGTGTAGTCAATTTCATAAATATGCTCAATTATGCTTCTACTACACCACTATCAGAGACACTCTTCATACAAACTCCACTGTTAATTGTTTCTTTTCCTTCAGTCCAAGATTCAGTGTGAAATTTGTATCCATTGATGTAATAGGTGTGCCATTCTTTGAAACTTCTACTCGGGCCCATAGATAAGTGCCTTAAGTGGATGTTGGTAGGAGTTTGTTCTTCCAAATGCACTTGTTGTTGAAACCATGATGGGAAATTTGAATGTATATCATCAGATGATTGTCCCGTATTTAAAAATGCCCTGATCGATGACCATATATATGGTGAATATCAATTTAATCATATAATAAAATATAATTATTTAATAAGATCGGAGAGGAATTTGAAACGTACTCAATGTATGGTTTAACTTCAGTGTAGTTATTCAAAACGTGAACATGTGCCGCATTAAATACTTTGTTGCTTGGCCAGAAAATTGGAAAATCCCTACCAGCATGATGACCAGACAAGCAAAAAACTGATAAAGCATGTGGAAGACGTATAACACTATCAGTAGCGTTTCTTCCGTTAACTGGTGACAATGTTTCATTGTTGAAATAATGAGAACAAAAGTGTGTTGTTTCGCGGTGTAGGTAAGATGAACAAATTGATCCCTCAACTCTAGCTTTGTTTTTCACCGACCGTTTTGAATAACCCATGAACCTATAATATACAAAGAGATGTATATAAGTTGAAGTATATTGAAATTAATTAAAGAGATGTATGTATATATATATCACCTTTCAAATGGATACATCCATCTATACTGAACTGGTCCACCAAGCCTAGTTTCACTTGCAAGATGCACTGAGAGATGCTCCATCGAATCAAAAAACCCAAGAGGAAATACTTTCTCCAACTTACATAGAATGATCGGAATGTCATTTTCCATCTTGATCAGAACTTTATCAATGAGTGTTGAAGAACACAAATTCTTGAAATATTAACTCACTTCAATAAGTGGGTTCAATACATGTGTCGGTAAAGCACTAAAGGCAATAGGAAGTAAACACTCTTAAAATATATGACAATCATGACTTTTCATCTCATGCATCCTCCCATTTTCCACATCAGCACATCTTGCCAAATTTGAACAATAACCGTTAGGCGTCTTCAGCTCTTTGATCCAACGATAAACAGATTTGGCTTCATCATTAGATAAAGTGTAATTCGCACGAGGTTTTAGGGTCTTGCCGTTTTGTTCCACCAACAACAAATCTGGTCGTCTGCAATATATACCTATGTCTTTTCTAGCTTTGTCATTATCTTTTGTTTTCCCTTTCACATTCATCACAGTATTAAAGATGTTGTCAAAGAAATTTTTCTCAATATGCATAACATCGAGATTATGTCTCAAAAGATTATCTTTCGATTACAGTAGATCCCAAAAAATACATCTTTTTGTCCAATTGTGCCATTGTCCGTAACCTTGTGGTTTACAAGCCACACCATTAACAACATGTACCTTTGGCATATCTTTTACTTTATTCCAAACTTGTTCTGATGTCAATTTCATCGGGGGTCCTAGACTTTCTGCATATCCCTTCATAAATTCAGCTTTGTTCCTTCTAAATGCATGATCAGTAGGTAAAAACCTACGATGCGAGTCAAACCACGATGCCTTCCCACCAAATTTTAAAGTAAATGCTTTCGTATCTTCCATACAAATAGGACAAGCTAGTTTACCATGGGTGCCCCATCCTGACAACATCTCATAAGCGGGGAAATCATTAATGGTCCACATCAATGCAGCTCTCAACATAAAATTTTCTCGCCGAGCAATATCATATGTCAAGACACCATTCCACAACCTCTTCAAATCGTCAATCAAAGGTTGTAAATAAATGTCAATACCAGTTGTATGATTAGAAGGACCTGATATCACAACAGCTAAGAACATATATGGTTTAGACATACACATATCAAGAGGAAGATTGTAAGGAGTAACAATAACCGGCCAACAAGAATAAGGAGTAGACGATGCTTGTATGTAAGGCGTAAATCCATTTGAGGATAATCCAAGTCTTACATTGCGTGGATCTGACGCAAAATCAGGATGTATTTGATCAAAGTGTTTCCATGCCTGACCATCAGAAGGATGTCGCAACTCGCCTAAATCTCTTCTATTCTCATAATGCCACGTCATCTTTCCTGTAGTTTGTATTGATGCAAACAATCTTTGCAATCTTGATACAATAGGGAGGTAAAACATTGCTTTCCTTGGAATTGATTTTCCCCTACTTACCCTTGAGTTATTCCTTCGGTGCTACCTTGGTTCTTGACCAAACTTGCATTCAACTAAGTTTGCATCATTCATACCAAATTCATTGTCATAATACAACATGCAGCCTTTAACACAACAATCAATCCTCTTGACACCTAATCCTAACTTTGACACTAACCGTTTTGCATCGTAATAACTTTGCGACAAACCATCTCTCACATGTGTTGCGTCTAGCATCATTTTAGTCATCAAATCCAAAGCTAAATCAGGAACATGAAATTGAGACTTTAGACCTAACAGTCTAATACACATTGATAACTTTGAGTTTGAAGAACCTTCAAACAATGGTTTATTTGTCTCTTTCAAAAGACCATAAAATCTTTGAGCTTCTTCATTGGGAAGTCCATCGGTATCATCATATTGATCTTCATTGAATGACAAATTAACCCCAACAGCATCCGAGATCATATCATTCATCGCCTCAAAGTGTTGATAGTTATAATAATCTATACCTAACATGTTAGTACAACTTGAAGGACCTATGTTATAATTCTCCAAATATGTACTTGTATTAGGCGCGACCGAAGACTCTTCTCCATGATTTGTCCAAATCCAGTAGTTAGGCATAAATCTGTCTACATACAAATGCACTCTTATTTCATCTTCACTTTTAAACCGTCTACATCGACATAAACAACATGGACATCTCATTCCCCCTTCATCTTGGACAATTTTTTGCACTCTCGCAAAATTGAGAAACTCTTCGACCTTGTTAGCAAAACGTTGTTTAAGACCCTTTCTTCCGGGAAAATTCCTATCGTACATCCAACTACGATCTAAATCCATAGTTGCTTTATATATATATATATATATATATATATATATATATATATATATATCGATATTTTATATATTAATTGCTTTATTTTTCAAAAGCATTAATATAAATTTTGACATATTTATATGTCAATTAGGGGAGCATGCATTTGCACACAATATAATATATTATTATCAATACAATAATAAAATATATACCGAATAAAATTTTAAATTATATATATATATATATATATATATATATATCATTACTATCAAAAAATATCAATACTAACAAATAAATA
>JBBPBT010000230.1:823476-834360 GCA_037974875.1 Cicer bijugum
AATAATATAATAAAATATTAATACTTATAACAAAAAATAATAATTAATATGATAAATTTTAATAATGTTTTTTTAAAATCAATAACTTTGATATATATGTCAATTAGGGGATTATATATTAATTAATTTGAAAACAATATAATCAATTATTAATCAACACTATATCAAATATATATGTCAATTATGATGTTTTTTTAAAAATCAAGACTAATAATCAATACTTATTTATAACAAAAAATAATAATATCATCAATTTTAATAATGTTTTTTTAAAATAATAATTATATTAAAACCAATATATTTTAACCGTGGTTTGAAACTTTAAAACTAATCTAAATATATTAAAACCAATATATTAAAACCAGCATCATTCCTATTTTTTTAAAAATAAATTTATAAAACTAATCTAAATATATATATTACTAATCTATATTTTAAAATATATAAAATATTAACTTGATGCCGAATAGCGTCTGACTTCAAGCTTTCACTCACGTATGATGCTTGCAAGTCTTCGAAATAATTAACAACCACTACAAAAATAAAAATCAATAACATTAATTTGTTATATCAAATTAAAATATCAAATTAAAAATTTACATATATAATATAATTTATATACTTACCAAATTTTAAATGAAGAGTAATTTTGTGTAGAGAGAAGGAGGAGAGTATAGTGATAATGAAGTTGTAGAGAGAAGTTATATGTGAAAAATGAAGTAGGAGGTGGGAAATATATATAGGATTAGCCTTGAGCATTTTGGCGGCCAAAGTAGCCACAATGCCAACGGCTACATGATTTTGTGGCGGCCTGGCCCATCAGAAAAGGCAACGACTATATACATATTTGTGGCGGCCTTTGCCGCCACAAAAGGCAACGGTCATGTACACTTGTGACGGCCTAAGCGGCCAGAAAAACCACGTGGATTTGGGCGTCTTTTGTGGCGGCCTTTGCAGCCACAAACGCCACGTGCACAATCCATTGTGGCGGCATAGGCCGCCACAAATGCACTGGTCTTTTCAAGCTTTTGTGATGGATTTGGCCCTCACAAAATTAATCCTTTGTGGCTGTAAAAGCCCTCACAAAATCCAGAAATATTTAACTGGATTTTGTGGCTGCCTAAGCCCTCACAAAATCACAATGTTGTGATTTTGTGAGGGCTTAGGCAACCACAAAATCCAGTTAAATATTTAAAAATTTGTGAGGGCTTTTTCAGCCACAAAAAATGACCAATTTCAATTTTAGCTTTTGTGAGGGCTTTTTCGGTCACAAATTTGTGAGGGTTTTGTTCGACCACAAAATATTTATAAAGTTGGCCACAAAATAGAGAAATTCTTGTAGTGTGCTAGTGACAATGTGCTTACTTTGAGAATTATGCTAATGTAAGTTGTCCTTATTTTGAAACTTGTGGCAGTAGGATGTGTATTTTAAAAACACTGTTTATCTAAAATTTCACTTTGTTTTGACAATGATGTTTTAATATGCTTAGAATTTAATTTAAACATATATTAAAAAAATACAACAAACTTTAAAAAAAAAACAAAAAAATAGATTTAAATAATTTTTTCATTACCCACGGACATGTCACGGATAAAATTATAAATATCAAATCTAAAACAGTATAATTTGTCACAGATGGTCCGTCGGTAATGTTAATTGCGACTTGTCCGTAGGTAATTACCTACGATATTATCCATAGAACATCTATAAGTACGTTACCTACAGAGTCTCCGTAAGTTATACTACCCACGAACAATCCTTAAGTAAGTCTATCATATTACTTTTCTGTGGGTAAATATATTCCTACGAGCGATTTAGTTACGAACCCGTGTCCGTGGGTAATCCGTGCGTAATTTTTAGTTACCTACGTACATGCCGTGGGTAAAGACAAAATAAGACGTAGGTATATCCAGTTTTTCTTGTAGTGCTAGTAATTGTTGATGATTTCTAAAGGTTCACTTGGACCTTATTTTTGGCAAATAAAAATGAAGTTTTTAAAACATTTAAAAATTATGCCAAACTAGTCCAAAATGAACAAACAACCAAAATTGGATCAATAAGAAGTGATCACGGAGGAGAAATTCAAAATGATTCTTTTGTAGAGTATTGTTAAGAAAATGGAATCTTCCATAACTTTTCTACACCAAGAACGCCTCAACAAAATAAAGTTGTAAAGAGAAAGGATAGATTGTTGGTAGAACTTGCTAGGACCATGCTAAGAGACTTAAGTTTACGAAAATACTTGTGGGCAGATGTTGTAAGTACATCTTGTTATGTATTCAATCGAGTAATAATTCGACCAATCCTAAAGAAGACTCCATATGAACTCTATAAAGGTAGAAATCCAAACATATCTCATTTTTACATATTTGGGTGTAAATGTTTTGTGTTGAATAATGGTAAGGAAAATCTTGGAAAATTCGATGAGAAAACCGTTGAAGGTATCGTTATTGGTTATTCCTTATCTAGTAAAGCTTTTAGAATTTTTAATAAAAGAACTTTGTTAGTAGAAGAATCTATGCATGTATCATTTGATGAATTGAACCCCTTGAAAGAGGATAAAAATGTCTCATGTGATGATGACGATTTTATAAGTGATGATATAAGTAAAAACAATCAAGTTGATCAATCAATTCAAAAGAATGAAGTCAGTATTGAGCAGCAAGATCAACACAATGAAACTCCAAGATGCTTGTTTGAATATGGCCTTTGTCTGTCAAATAAAACTTTATAAGGTAGGTGAAGCACTTAAGGACGATCAATGGATACTTTTCATGCAAGAAGAACTAAACCAATTTGAAAGACATAAAGTGTGGGAACTTGTTCCAAATCCTGGCAATATACACATCACTGGCACCAAATGGGTGTTTAAGAATAAGCTAGATGAAAATGGTGTAGTTGTTCGAAACAAGGCAAGGTTGGTTGCTCAAGGATAAACCAAGAAGAAGGGGTTGACTTTGACGAAACATTTGCTCCGATAGTAAGGTTAGAAGTAAACCGATTATTATTTGCTTATGCTTGCTCTATGGATTTTGAATTATTTCATATGGATGTCAAGAGTGCTTTTCTAAATATTTATATTAATGAGGAAGTATATGCCAAACAGCCACCTAACTTTGAAGACTTCAAGAATCCTTCACATGTCTTCAAATTAAAGAAAACCCTTTATAGTTTGAAACAAGCTCCAAGAACTTGATATGGTAGGCTAGGTAACTTTTTATGTGAACAAGGATTTGAAAGGGGTAAAGTTGATAAGACATTATTCATTAAAAGGACTAATGATCACACTTTACTTGTTGAAATCTATGTTGACGATATCATATTTTGATCAACCAGTAATAAAATGTGAATAATTCTCATTAATGATGCAAGGAGAATTTTAAATATGGGTAAGTTAAATTATTTCCTTGTACTTCATATCAATCAACTCAAAAATGACATTTTCATCAATCAAGCAAAGTACTGTAAGGAACTATTATAGAGGTTTGCGATGGACAACAGTAAAGAAAGTGCAACATATATGGGCTCTAGAACTTATGTAGATAAAGATGAAACAGTAAATTAATAGATATATCAAAATATCGAGGTATGATTGGTTCTCATTTATATCTAACGGCCATCCGGCTAGATATTATGTTTAGTGTATATTTATGTGCAAGGCTTCAAGCAGATCCTAAGGAATCACATCTTGGTCATATTTTATTGATTCTGTCATTTTTCTTCCAAGAAGGCCATAGGTTTTCCATACGCAAAAGAGATCATTGGGATTTTGGATCATTTTCAAGTGGACTTTTCAGGTGAAGTAATGTACACACCTTCAAAATAAAATGTGATGGACTTGAATGTGTTGCCCAATATGAAGATTGTATGGAGTGTGCAACTTTAGGCTTATGTCCACAAAAGTGATCTTGGACAATCATCTACAGCTTCCCAAGGTGAAGAAGAAAATAAGAAACGATATTGAATGATGATCACGTTTCAAATCGCATGGTAATGGACAAATGAAACTTTTGCATATAGGTGTTTTTAAAACTGCATCCAAATGACTTCTTTTTCATGACTTTTACATGTTTATTATTTTCATGACTTGATGTTGTTATTATTTTCATGACTCTAATGTTGTTTATATTTTAACTAGAATTAAGGACTTAGGATTAAATTATTATGAGTTTAGTATATTGGCTGAAGTTATTTATAATTGTTATGGATGAATCATGCATTTTATATATGACATAATAAGTGCATGTTATACAAAATATTTCAAGTTTTGTACAATATCATTAATTAGATAATGCATGGCCTTATTCACGGTGGGACATTTAGGTTATTCCAAGCATAGAATAACAGGTAAAGGAGAACAATCAGGACGCTAATTGGAGTTTGGCCAGACCACCTTTACCAATCAAGACTCAATTATCTTAGTGACCCACATTAAGATATTGGGCGACTTTTCCTTATTCCAAAGGAAAAGATTTGAGGTCATGCATATGTTTTTCACAATATATATATATATATAGACATGCATAATAATAATAATAATAATAATAAAAATAATAATAATAGTGTTAATAATAACATTTTTATCATGAGATGTATAATTATTTTTCACGTTTTATACACTTTTATGAAAGAAACTCTTTGAAATTGTTTTTCCCTTTTATTTTTAGAACTCACTGAGATATTTTATCTCACCAATTATTATTATTTTTTATTAGCAGCTGGAGGAACATGAAATTAGCATCAGACGATCAGTTCCAAACTCGTTGAATTAGAATTTAATATTTTGTTTTATGATGTAATCAGACAATCGTAGTTTGTTTCAAGATGTAATATTTTATGAATCTACTAAACAAGTTGTAAACTATATTTATGAATGTAGTTTTCAGTTATGATGGTGATTCTAAATTATTATTTATTGTTAATTATCTCTGTTATACTAAGGTGTATGGATCATATAATGATATTCTAGACAAATGATAGTAGATTTTACACAAAGTATACAAGGCTAGGCTATAGAGAGTACAAAACAATATAAGATATTAAAACACCCAACCCACTAGAATCCACTCTCAGCCCAAGAGATATAACCCCAATACAAGTTAGGCTAGCTACAACCATAACACATGAGAACACCAATGAAATCTAACATACACTAATTATGAGATGCAAATTATTCATGCTAAATCTCAATATTTAAAACATAAAAAACTTCTAGTTAACCCTAATTAATTTGTAATCAACTCTCAATACTTTTGAGGCATTCTCTAATCTAATTACACTACACGAAAAATAGTATTTTACAGCGCTTTTTTTAAACCATTTACGGCGCTTTTTCAAAAAATTAAGCGTTGTAGTATCCAGCGCTGTAAAAAGATACAACATCGCTCTTTAAAATAAAAAAAGTGCTGTAAATCTCTTCTAAAAACGTGTTGCTTGTTGTATTAGTTTTACAGCGCTTTTTTAAAAAACGCTAAATATTTGTGCATTGCTTGTTAATGAAATATTAAAGGCATATATTTCAAACCTTTATTGGAATCCATGTGATTTATTTGATTTTTGCTTCGACACTGTAGCACCCAATTGAGCTCGGAAAACTTGTAAAGCACTATCAAATAAATGTGATTATTAGCATTAACAAACACATTATATATATATATATATGTATGTATGTAAGAAATAAATGAATAAATGAATACAATACCTGAAGAGTGCGAAGAAATATGTAGGGTTCATAGAGTTACGGTTTCGTTTAAGAAGGAACGGCGAGAATGCGCAAAAATACGAACGGTTCGTAGGATAGAGTAGGGTTCGCAATGAGAAGAGTACGTAATAATGTTCGTAGGGATAGTAACAAAAAGCGCTCTAATAGGTCCTTTAATTATGTGAAAGCGCAAGTCTTTTACAGCGCTTGTCAAAAAAGCGCTGTAAAAGACCTTCTTATTTTTTTTTAAACCTTTTACAGCGTTTTTCCAAAGCGCTCTAATAGGTCCTTTAATTATGTGAAAGCGCAAGTCTTTTACAGCGCTTATCAAAAAAGCGCTGTAAAAGACCTTCTTTTTTTTTTTTTAAAGCCTTTTACAGCGCTTTTCCAAAAAGCACTCCAATAGGTCCTTTAATTATGTGAAAGCGCAAGTCTTTTACAACACTTTTTTTACAGCGCTTGTCAAAAAAGCGATGTAAAAGACCTTCTTATTTTTTTTTAAAAGCCTTTTACAACGCTTTTCCAAAAAACGCTCTAATAGATCCTTTAATTTTGTGAAAGCACAAGTCTTTTACAGCGCTTTTTTTACAGCGCTTGTCAAGAAAGCACTGTAAAAGACATTCTTATTTTTTTTAAAAGTCTTTTACAGCGCTTTTCCAAAATGCGCTCTAATAGGTCCTTTAATTATGTGAAAGCGCAAGTCTTTTACAGCGCTTGTCAAAAAAGCGTTGTAAAAAAGTTTCTTATCTTTTTTTAAAAGCCCTTTACAGCGCTTTTCCAAAAAGCGCTCTAATAGGTCCTTTCCAAAAAGCCTTTTACAGCGCTTGTCCAAAAAGCGCTGTTGTATCCTCCGTTATTTTTAAAATAGCATACAACAGCGCTTGTATTTAATAAGCGCTATAAAAGACGCGTTATAAAATGTCATTTTTGGCGTAATGTTAAAAAAAATACTCTATAAAGCTGAAGTGGTTGTTTATACATGTGTTTTATGAAAGTTGGATATGAGTGGACTTACACACCAACTCCGTGCAGCCAGAATATAAAAGTAATGGAACTAGCTAAATATAACTAATAAATAGAGTAATTCTTCTTATTTGTTTGATCAAACTCTAGGAAAATTATCTTTCCAACAAAGAGGTTGCCAAGGAATAAGGATATGCAATATTAGAATAAAGACAACATCAGAATTGATGGGAATTGGCTTCAAAGTTACAATGCAAATCATGTTTTGGGAATGATATATATAGTTAAAAGCATGCCTCAAGTTAGCAACACTATTCAAACCCATGGCATGTATAATAGTGTCTTACCACATAACCAAATGGTCTTTTATTATAGGGATGGTTCAAATGTGTGAATTTCATGTATAAGTAGAATGATAGTACCTACAAGAAATCCTACACACATCAAGATATAAGCTTCAGGTTACATAACATAAATTAATATCCACCACCAATACATGGTTTATCACCTAAATCCTAATTATATCACAAGCTTAAAGGAAGCAACAACATGCTATATATTATTAATATTCAATTTAATAAAAGCAGAACTAACAAAGAAAATCAACACATGCAATGAAAAAACTACTAACAAAAACCACAACAACACAAGCCCACAATTCTAATTGACAGAACATATATCAATGACAAATCAAACTTGATGGAGCACATGAATAAAGGAGCAAAGTACGAAAAATAAAAAATCAGAAGCCCTAAAATACAATAACAATAATAGAGAAGCAAACAAAGCAATATATAAAGATGGGTTTGATGATTCATTTACTTGAAGGTTCATAGAAACCTCCACTATGCGAAAAATTGTATTTTACAGCGCTTTTTTAAAAAATTAAGCGCTGTAGTATCCAGCGCTGTAACAAGATACAACATCGCTCTTTAAAATAAAAAAAGCACTGTAAATCTCTTCTAAAAATGTGCGGCTTGTTGTATTAGTTTTACAGCGCTTTTTAAAAAAAGCGCTGTAATAGGTGCATTCCTTTATTTCAATTAGATCTCTTTTTGGGATTATATCAACAATCTCCTTCATAAATCGCAATATACAGTATCCGCAGTCCATGTTGTTAGTTTGACGAGAGCACTATAAAATAAAACATATAAGTCAATAAATATTTGCGCATTGATTGTTAATGAAATTTTAAAGGCATATATTTCAAACCTTTATTGGAATCCATGTGATTTATTTGATTTTTGCTTCGACACTGTAGCACCCATTTGAGCTCGGAAAACTTGTAAAACACTATCAAATAAATGTGATTATTAGCATTAACAAACACATTATATATATATATATGTATGTAAGAAATAAAGGAATAAATGAATACAATACCTGAAGAGTGCGAAGAAATATGTAGGGTTCATAGAGTTACGGTTTCGTTTAAGAAGGAACGACGAGAATGCGCAGAAATACGAACGGTTCGTAGGACAGAGTAGGATTCGCAATGAGAAGAGTACGTAATAATGTTCGTATGGATAGTAACAAATATGAAGATGATTTGCAATGGAGATGGCTAACAATATTGTTTGTAGGGACACTAGGGTTCACAATGAGAAGGATAATGAAGAGAAGAAGGACACTGAAACGTAGTGAAGTTTATGTAATAAAGAGGAAACTGAAGCAATTTACCTTTTACAGCGCTTTTTTAAAAGCCTTTTACAGTGTTTTTCCAAAAAGTGCTCTAATAGGTCCTTTAATTATGTGAAAACGCAAATCTTTTACAGCGCTTTTTTTACAGCGCTAGTCAAAAAAAACGCTGTAAAAGACCTTCTTATTTTTTTTTATAGTCTTTTACAACGCTTTTCCAAAAAACGCTCTAATAGGTTCTTTAATTATGTGAAAACGCAAGTCTTTTACAGCGCTTTTTTTACCGCGCTTGTCAAAAAAGCGCTGTAAAAGACCTTCTTATTTTTTTTAAAAGCCTTTTACAATGCTTTTCCAAAAAGCGCTCTAATAGGTCCTTTATTATGTGAAAGCGCAAAAGCCTTTTACAGCGCTTTTCCAAAAAGCGCTCTAATAGGTCCTTTAATTATGTGAAAGCGCAAGTCTTTTATAGCGTTTTTTTTACAGCGCTTGTCAAAAAAGCGATGTAAAAGACCTTATTTTTTTTTTAAAGTCTTTTACGGCGTTTTTCCAAAAAGCGCTCTAATAGGTCCTTTAATTATGTGAAAACGCAAATCTTTTACAGCGCTTTTTTACCGCGCTTGTCAAAAAAACGCTGTAAAAGACCTTCTTATTTTTTTTCAAAAGCCTTTTACAGCTCTTTTCTAAAAAGCGCTCTAATAGATCATTTAATTATGTGAAAACGCAAGTCTTTTACAACGCTTTTTTTACAGCGCTGTAAAAGACCTTCTTATTTTTTTTAAAAGTCTTTTACAGCGCTTTTCCAAAAAGCGCTCTGATAGGTCCTTTCCAAAAAGCCTTTTACAACGCTTTTTTTACAGCACTTGTCAAAAAAGCGTTGTTGTATCCTCCGTTATTTTTAAAATATCATACAACAGCGCTTGTATTTAATAAGCGCTATAAAAGACACCCTATAAAATGTCATTTTTGGCGTAGTACTCGCACTTTTCCAAAAAAAAAATGCTCAATTTTATTGACTTCCCACTTTTTATTAATTGTGTCAACTTGATGCCACAATTTTTGTAGTTTTAGACAACACTTAAAATGTGTAGTTATTAGATTTTACTAGCCAAATGTTTTTTCTTTGAAGTTAAAAACATATACTTTATAAGTAAATTAGAGACAACAGTTGAATTTTTTTTTGTCTATTTCTGTTTTTAGCCGTGGTTAAATGAAGTGTTGTCTAAAATAAAAAAAAAATATTGTAGTGATATTTCCGCATTCACCATCTTAAATTAAATTGACATGAAAAATATAGAATAATTGTAATTATTAAAATATATCTCTTATTAATATTAATTTTATTTATATGGTATTTAAGATTTAGAAAGGTGTCAACAAATACCTATACTACTTTGATATTCCAACAATTATTATTTGTTATTATTATTAGTAGTTACCTATACTGATTTTTACATTCAAAATAGACAACTCCATTAAATTAACACCAATCATAAAAGAAGAGTTTGGTTGAGATTGACAATAAACGTCATGAAAATTTGCAAAATAATAAATTATTATTATGATAGTTTAGTCAAAGTTTATCTATTTTTATTTCTTTCTTCTTTCGTTATCTTCTAATTATTATTTTTTAATCGAGGGACGGAGTCGCAGAGAGAATATGTAGTTCCAACAAAAGAAGTTCGCTAATCGGTTGAAAATAACACATAATGTAAACAAAGTTTAAAAGTCCAATCCTTCTATTGTTCCAATATTTAAAAAAAAAAGTTCAACTATTACTTCTGTCTCTAATTATAAATACTATTTAAAAAAAATATCCTTAAGTAATAAATGTTATTTCAATTTATTAAAGATACATTTATTTATTTTTAACATAATTTTTATTAATACTACTAATATATCATAAAATATAAAATGTCAAATGTTAATAATACTATTAATTTATTTTAAAATATAAAAAATTTAGCTTGATATATTTAAATATAAAAATTATTTTAAAAACCTTAACACATAAAATAAATCTATTAACTAATGTATCAATTTTTTTAATAAGAGTGAAAAAGTAATAGTTGTTTCTAAATAAACAATGGGCCACGAAAGAAATTTTCAAAATGAGTATTGACCGCTATTTTAATTTCCAAATGGAATTTAGAATATGTTATTTATTTGAAGCGATAAGTTTCAAGCAACACATTTCATGTTTATATGATAAAGTCAGCGCTTATAAAAAATAGTAAAGTCAACATTTTTTTCAGTTGTTGGAAATGGAGGTATATGATGGAATGAAGTATATTGAAATAAAATAAGAAATAATGTTATACCATTTCAAATTATTTTACTATATATACCACGTATCCAAATATTTTCTAAGAGGTAGATCAAAATAGATGGAACATTATCAATTAAGTTTAATACATATCAAAATGGTATAGTACTTTTTGGTATAGAGACGTTGATAAAAAAAAGTTTTATAATCAAAAGTATCAAAATGGTATAGTATTTTTTGGTAACTCAAAATAGTATAGTATAACACTAATAAAGTTGCTCAAAAAAAATATTAATAAATTTTTGTCAAAATTAAAAA
>JBBPBT010000230.1:835051-853099 GCA_037974875.1 Cicer bijugum
AAAAATAATAGAATATAAAGTTTTTTTATTAAGTAAAAAATTCATTTTTTTTAAGACCCCAATTCATTTTATTTTTTTCAACGGTTAAAAGCAATTGTCCTGATAACTCTTAAAAGATAGTTTTATCCCTCATTATTATATATCTTATCCAATTGGAGCTATTATACTCTATAATTATGCGCAAATGTTATCTGATGAAAAAATTTATATAAAAAAAAATAATATACATGATGCAACATAGTCCAAGAGGAATTTTTTTTTTATTATTACTCGGAAAGGACATAAGAAATTACCAAGAAATAGACATAATAATAAAAATACAAGGAATTCAAACATTTTAAACAATTATATATTTCATTCCATCATACCCTACTATATACACAATTATGCATATGTTATAGAATCCACATTTATACACTTCAATTAATCTCTTTTTGGTGATTGTTCACCTTGTTACCATGAACATGTCTATGCTACACAAATATCAATTCTTAGCATTCCTATTCAGCATCATATTCTTAACCAAAGTTACCTCTTTTTATTTCAATTTCCCAACTTTTCAACCAAATGATGAAGAATATTTGTCACTAAGCAAAAACTCAAAAATTTACTTAGATGCCATCCAAATAACCCCAGACATTCGTGGCATAATAGTGAATTATTCAGGACGTGCTTTTTACAACAAGCCATACAATCTTTGGAACAAGAAAAAAATTGCTTCTTTCAATACCACTTTTGTTCTCAACATAACTCCTCAAACTGTCCCTGGTGGTGAAGGTGTTGCTTTTATCTTAACTTCAAATACAAATCTCCCTGAAAACAGTGAAGGAAAATGGCTTGGTATTGTAAATGCTTCCACAAATGGAACTTCAAAAGCTGAAATTCTTGCAGTTGAGTTTGACACAAAACAAAGTTCAACACAAGATGGTCCTAGCAATCATGTTGGAATCAACATAAATAGCATCAACTCTATCAAACAAGCATCATTAACAAACACTAAGGTTAATCTTTCATCTGGTTCTAATGTTACTATAAGAATTCAATATTTTAAGGATGTAATATCTGTTTTTGGTTCAATGAGTGAAACTTCACATGATTCTATGGAGACCCTTTTGGTTTCTCCACCTCTTAATCTATCTTCTTATCTTAAACAAGAGGTTTTCGTCGGTTTCTCTGGCTCGACGAGCAATTACACGGAGCTAAATTGTGTAAAAGCATGGGAATTCATTGGTTTAGATATTGGAGATAATAACAAAAATAATCTCTTGTGGGTTTGGATTATAATTCCAATGGTGATAATCATAATTGGTTGGGTAATTTTCTTGATTTACTATTGGCAAAAAAGAAGAAACATAGAGATTCAAGAAGATGCATATCCAAGAATAGAGGATCAAATTCAACATTCATCTATGTCACCAAAGAAATATACACTAAAGGAATTGTTAAAAGCAACAAATGGATTCAACCATCAAAACAAACTTGGTGAAGGTGGATTTGGAACTGTTTACAAGGGTATTCTTGGAAACAACAATAAAGAGATAGCAGTGAAAAGAGTTTCAAAAAATTCAAGACAAGGTAAACAAGAATTCGTATCTGAAGTTACAACAATTGGAAGCCTTAACCATAAAAACTTAGTGAAACTAATTGGTTGGTGCTATGAAAAAAAAGAGCTTCTTCTAGTTTATGAGTTCATGCCTAATGGAAGCTTAGACAAGTACCTATTTTTTCATCCAAATGAAAATTCTTATGCTACACTAAATTGGGAAACTAGACATAGTGTAATACATGGTGTGGCACAAGCATTAGATTATCTTCACAATGGTTGTGAAAAAAGGGTGTTACATAGAGACATTAAAGCAAGCAACATAATGTTGGACTTAGAATTTAATGCAAAATTGGGTGATTTTGGATTAGCTAGAACAATTCAAAAGAAAAATGAAACTCATCATTCAACTAAGGAAATAGCAGGAACACCTGGTTATATGGCACCTGAAACATTTTTAACAGGAAGAGCTACGGTTGAAACTGATGTGTATGGTTTTGGTGTACTTGTTTTAGAAGTTGTGTGTGGAAAAAGACCAGGGAATAATATTTATGCACAAGATGATTATAAAAATAGTATTGTGTATTGGGTTTGGGAGCTTTATGGAAAAGGGAATATACTTAGTGCTTTGGATAAAAGGGTAATTAGTAGTAGTGAAATGGATGATGAAGAAATTGAAATTGTGCTTGTTCTTGGTTTGGCTTGTTGTCATCCAAATCCACATGAAAGGCCAACTATGAGAAGTGTTTTGCAAGTTCTTAATGGAGAAGCTAATCCTCCAATGGTTCCTATTGATAGACCTGCTTTTGTTTGGCCAGCTATGCCTTCATCTTTTAAAGAAAATAAAGATAGTTCTCTTATTAATGGAACTCTAACTCCATTCACTGAAATTTCTGGTAGATAGATGTATATATTAGGAGCTGTTTCTTTGTAACAATATTTTTGTTTTTATTTTTGAAAATATGTGGTGGTTTTAACTAATTATTAAGAACGTGAGAGACTATTGAAATAAACTATTTTAATGGAGATCGAATGAAATTATATATGTATTTACGGTAACGATGAAAATAGTATTTTAGATATTTTATTAATTTTAGAAATGAAAACAATTGTTTATTTTAAGTGTCTCTTATCTTCGTTTTAATAAATTAAAATAAACACATATTTTAAAAAATTAAAATAGATAATATTTTTTCCAACTAAAACTGCATATCACTTTTGCTTAGCAATAATTTTCTTTCAATTTATGTCATTAGTTTTCTATTTCAATTTGTATATATGTACTTCAGGTTGATGCATATTTGCAAACGAATTGTTTTGTTGTGTAAACTTTTGTACTTAATAGATATTATAGGCCTTGCAGCTTGCATAAGTGGTTGATGTCTACTATATTACCTGTCTTTTATGGAGAGTATTGTTTATGATCTCTTTTATTATGGCACATTTGCAACGTGACTCATGTTATTTTGCTGAATGATGGAATATGAAAATGACTTGTTCAACTCGTTGAAAACAAAGTGAATATCAATCAATCAATCAGAACATTGATACAAGCACGAGATTAGGGAGGTTTTAAACTTTTTAAATAATATATTTTAATTTTAAAAAATTATATTAATATTTTTAATTTTAAATATTGATCATTTTAAATATACTGGCGACAGTTTACTAGACGCTACAATATATGTATACTGGTGGCAGTTTACTAGACGCTACAATCCACCGCCAAATTTTGAAGGTAGAATTTTATGATTTATCAATTTTAAGAAATCATTTTATTTTAACCGATTAATTTAGTGATTTTAAGAACATATTATCTATTAAATTTAATATAATATTAAGATAAAAATATAATATTTTAAAATAACTTATAATTTTTAAAACTGTATATCTAATTTTTTATATTCAAATATGATTTTTAAAAATATTAAAAACATATAAAAATTTATTATGGAAAATAGAATATGAAGTCAATGTGTAAATTTTTATGAAGTTGCTACAAAATAAATGAATAAAATTGAAGCGACAACATTTTATTTGTTGGAGTATATATGTAAAACATTTTTAATTGTAGAAATTAAATTCTTCCAAAAATGTTTAATTTTAAAAATTGATGAAAATTTTATCTTAATAATGTTCTTATAATCCCTTCTAAAGAAGTTAACAATTTTTTTTAAATGTATTTGATATAATTCTGTATTCTTTGATTTAGTCTGGTCAAACTATTTTTTTATTTTTATTTTTCAAAAAGTGTAGGTTAGCTTTGACCTATATTTATTTTTTTTTTAATATTTGACAACGTTAGAATATAAGAAGAAACACTATTTTCTTTTTCGTCAAATCCTTGAGGAATCTTCGAGTGAAACTTCACAGCGCCACATTATAGGCCTATAAACCCAAACTGGGCCCAAAATATTATTGGGCCTTGTACTGAATTTAAGGGTAATATTGACAATACGCATATTATCATTCTAAACCCTAATTCCTCTCCTTTAAATAGTTTCGTTCGGCTCTTCATCCTCCATCCTTTTTATTTTGGTTTGTTTCGTATTCTATTTTATTTATTTAATACTCGGGTGTTTATTATTTGATTTTCTTTTTCAATTTTTATTATGGTCATCTCTTGAATTATCTTATATCCATTGAAAACCACATGATGAATTTGGATTTACAATACTCACGACGGTCGTCTGAGATTCACTTGATGCATTGATCCTATATTTCTGATGGTTTCCTGGCAATCTAGATTCGAGTCCATATTGTGTAATCTTTTTACGTTTTCATGGTTTCCTATCTCTTTATTTTCTGATGCGTTTTAATTGGTGTTCTAATCATTTTACATTCTTAGATTGGTTTTAATTA
Organism: Cicer bijugum; assembly: GCA_037974875.1. Lineage (NCBI taxonomy): Eukaryota > Viridiplantae > Streptophyta > Magnoliopsida > Fabales > Fabaceae > Cicer > Cicer bijugum. The sequence goes on from JBBPBT010000230.1 coordinate 839,457, forward strand.
CATTTGTACCTTATTTTTTAATTGATTTTTATTTTTTAACCATCTATCCTGATCTATCTTTCAAATTTTGAACATCGATATTTGATATATTGAATGAGAAATTATAGATGATTTTGTTGTATTTTTTATTCAATTTGTTATTCATGGAAATTTAGAGAAAATTTTATTGAATAGTTAATTACTAGGTATCAAAATTTTATTGAGATAGTTAAGTTATACTGTAAATTTGTAAATTTGTGACCAACTTGTTTTAGCTAATATCTTTTGAATTTGTCTTATTTAAAACTTATTTTATGTTTGATTAATATTTTCTAATATTATTATTTTTATATTTTCCAATAAGCTCAAATACTTTTTTTCCTTTTTTTTCCTCGAGACATATTTTCTTTGTAATTATGTACATTTTAAGGGCTGAATTATCTTCATTTAAGAAGGAAGATATAAAACTATATTAGAATATTTCAAGGGCTGAATTATAAATTAATTGTGAGGAAAATCATGAATAAGATTTTGAAATTTTTGAAAATATAAGATTCTACTCGAGGAATAGTCATGAGGATGAAGAAAAATGATGAATATTTTAGAGGATAAAAATGAATACTCTTAGAGGATAAATATTTTAGTGAATATCATTATTAATCTTATGATGTGGAATTATTAATATGATGAGTTTTCTAAATGATGATCTACTAATATTTGCATTGAGTTTTTGTTGAAAGAAACATAAATATGATTATCCTCAAGTCGAGGATGATCATCGCAATATATTGCATTTCAATCACACATAAAATATCTTGAAAGAAGTCAAGAAAAACTATGGATAAAGATGTGTCTATATGAAAATTAGAGGAAGAAGAATTCAGATCTGAGGATAAATATTTTTCACAACCTTATATCTATTCATAATCTTATATCCGAAGATAAATATTTATCAAAATTTTCATCTCACAATTATTGAAAAAGTAATTGTCGTTCAAGTACAACAGAAAAAAAGTTGACGAGTTATTCACACTATTCCAGGTTTACCAAAAGTAAACATAGAAAGGACATCACATCAATCGCGTACTCTTACAAATTTTCATCCTCGCACTTAACATAACTTGAGGTTGGACTCTCGAAAAAATCATCTCATATATAAAAATGAGGTCTTATGTGAATAATGCAAAAACAATATATCAATATTGTTTAAATTTATACAAAATCCTTTGAAGTAAGACAAAGACATCAATCGTGATTTTCAAGGTATTGAAAACAAGAATGAATCTTTCATGATAATGATTTACGTGCATGTCATGTATGTATTGGTAACAAATATATGATATAAGAACATCAAAAAGAAAAACTCGTGAGAAAATCTTATGTGAAAGGATTCATAAAAGAAGTTTGGAAGAGCAAGAAGAAGTGAACTTTAATGAGGATGGTCAACCTATTGTGCCTAGTGATAAAGTAGTCAGTGAGTCTTTTCTTAGGAACATTGGCTAGGAACTCAACATTTTGTCCTCGGATATACACAAAGTGGTAAGAAATGTCATATAAGAATATAAGACGTTTATTTAGATATGCTAATGTATGTATGTGTATGTGAGAATTTGAATGTCTAGTTATTAAAATAAATTCTTTGATTTTATGATGTTATATCTTATAATTTTATGTTAAAAGTTTGTCTTATTGATTGAAGCACGAGATTGGGTTGAGACTACCATTTGAGATGCATGGAGAAGATATAAGCACAAAATTAAGAAGGATAATCTTTTAAAGTATTCGAACATGACTGAGAGACTCAAACATCGTTCTCCAAATGTGTCAAAATCTCATTTTAGGAAGCTTTGTGAATATTGGAATTGGAAATCTATACAAGTAAGGTTAATAATTTTCTTATGTATTATGCACAATTTTATGTATAATAATAGATATAGTTTACTGTAATAATTCCTTCAACTAATAATTCAGGAAACCAGTGAAAGGAACACTAGAAATAGAGCTCAACTAAAGTGGATGCATAGAATAGGTTCTTAGAAATTAGCTTTAACTCGTGAAAAATTTGTAAATTTCTTTCATCATTTACTTATGGTATATATAGTTTCAAATTTTGTTGTGATAATTCATGGGCTGTTTTGTTTTAGAATCCTTTTTCTTTGTGTAGCACTTGCAAAGGAACAAAGAAAGTCTACTTAAGTAGAAATTTTTGTTGAAACTTGGAAAGAAAATAAAGGAAAATTATTTGATGTAAAAATTGAAAAAGTTATTGTATGTTAAAAGATATCATTACAATAATTTATATTTACTTAATATGTTTATAATAGTAGATAATATTTACTTAATTTTTGCTAGTCCAACTTCAAGAAATGGTTGAAAATGAAGAAAGTGATGCAAAAGCTATTTTTGACAATGAGTGTCCTAGAATGATACGTTGTCATGAGAGAAACGTAACTAAAACTTCCTTAAAGTGAAAGGAGGAGATAAATACCTTAAAAAAATCATACGTTAAAGAGGTCTCAACCTTACTAGAAAATTTTGAAGATAAGATTGGTAAATTGAAACATGTTTCAAAACCCTAATGAAACATTACAAATCCTTAAACTAATATGGAATCAATAAAAAATAAATAAAATATTTGTTAGGATTTTCTCATAGTGATGCTTATGGTGCCTCAAAGGAAACTGCACCACAAATGCATTCCTCTACATCAACTCATGTTCCAAGTCTTAGAAAGGTAATAATATATAGTAATTGTTATTATTGTTTGTTGTTATTGTTGTTGTAATTGAATTTGATCTAAATTCTTGTTATTATAAGAGTTAAATTGAGAAAAAGAGTATGTCTTTGGACTTAATTTGGAATGAACCTTATCTTATAGTTTAATAGCACAACTTACTTTTAGTCTAATAGTAATTGTGATGTTATTCAAAAAAATAGTGATTGTGATATTGTTGATTTTGAATGATTATAAGTATAAAACATCAATGATGAACTTATTGATGTTATGGTGATTTTGAAAACATATCCTAAATTTTGATGCTGAGTTGAAACTAATTCACTGTTGAATTATGTTTTTGTTTGCAATTCTATTTGTGTATTTTGCTCATTGTTCTACCTAATTCTATTTCAGTTTGTGTTCTTATGAGATTTAGTTTTGAGTGCATTTTTATATTTCTATTTGCAGCTATGTTTTTATGTTTTGCATTTTTCTGTTTGTGTTTCACTTTTATTCTTGCGAGTTTTGTTTCAACAATATGTTTTCACCATGAAGCAGGGGGAATGCCCATATGCTTCCCAATTCAATGTTCATGGGTTAAACAAAACCCTGCAACTACAACAATGTTTTTGGTTGTCTATGAAAGGCTTACCCTCCAATTTGATGGTTGACAGAATTGGTTTAAACACCTAGTAGACATAAAGAGTGTGAAGCAAACAAATGATAGAATTTAGCTTAAAAGAGAAATTGTGCGGCGCAAAATAACAGATACAAAGAAATTAGCAGTGTTTCACTGAAATGATACACATGACCAAATAATTTAAAATAAAGTAGATAAATAGGGTGGGAGTAGTCCTTAAGCCCTAATTCAAAACAAAACAAAAAAATAAGGTGGGGGTAAATAGCTCTCTTACCCATCAAGAATAGAAATTATGAACATGTTTATTAGGGGGAAAATAAATGGCGATGAACTGATAAATTTTTAACGTGAAGTGGTGTACATATTATTTCCAATAGTGTACATTAAAATTACTACAAACTAGAATTAAGCAAGTTGTGTTAAATTAATCAGTCTGGGCAAATGATGATTAAGAATTGGATTCTTGTAGAAAAGCATACTCGTCCTTAATTTACTGCCAACTTATCACACAAAGATTGATAGGCTGCACTGCAATGCTTGAACTTTTCCTCTGCAATAACCTATCAACATGCATAGCATACAAAAATAAGTAATACCTTTACAATAATTGATAGAGATTCACTTAAAAGAAACAGAACAAGAAAGGAGGAACTAATCACTGGGGTGAGAACATGTTAGACCTTGGAAGAGCCTTGATGACGATCAGGATGCCATTTAAGGGCACATGCCCGGTACCTAATTTTGAAAAATAGTTAAAATTCATTTAATGTAGAAACAAGCAGCACTGGCTGTCAAAGTTTGTTGCATTTTGGTAAAGAACGGAAAAGAACTCACGCAATTTTCACATCTTCAAGTTTCAGAGGACCAGAAGCACTCAATCCAAGGGCTAATCTATCTGAAACTGAATTTGAACGTGAATAAGACTCAGACTCAGAATCGGACTCAGAGTCAGAGTCAGAGCCAGTTGAGGAGCCGTATCCATTGTCACTCTGACGTCTCCACTTCCAAGATTTCCCATAATTAGAAAAGCCTTCTGACCTCCTCCATTGAGGATTTTCCTCATTTATAAATGACCAATAGAAAAATCGATTGCCACCAAAGGCAGAGCGGAAAATGTTTTCAACATCAATATCTTCTTCACAAAATTCATGATACTCTGAAAGAGATAAAATTTGTTGAAATTTAACATATGAATTCAAAATGCTCTAGACATATCCAGAATCTTCTTTGCATTAAAAATAATAAACACAATGTAGTTGATTAAAGAACACACTACAATGCAACGTAAACCAAATCAGCATAATTTGCAGTAAGAAGATTTCCCGGATAATCAGTACTACAAGCTAAAATTTGCAAGCATCCTTACTTCTGTAACGATATCTTCCTTGATTGCCATTTTGCCTTCCAAAGTCGTTAGGAGAATATTGTTTTTTAAACCACGAGGTGCCTCGGCTTGAAGATGGATCATCCTCATCATTATCTTGTTTCCAGCTCTAAACCATGCAAGAAAGAGACAAGCATAAGCATTTTATACGCAATATCTTTAGACAAATAAACCAGGGAATCATGCAGGAATGGGAACTGTCTAGATCTATGCAGGAATGGGAACTGTCTCACAGATGCAATAATAGTTAAAATGGCAGAATCTAAGTCTGCCAGGAACTTTGTTCGCTATGGAAAAGTAGTTTCCGAGGAAGTATTACATAGAACAAAAGAAAACATTCACTATCTTCTGAAAGAGAAAATGTTTTCTATATTAGTTATTCAATATACCATTCATAAGTGATCTCTAGAGGATAATCACAATAAATCAAATGACTAGAATAATAATCTTTTAATGTATAAAATAACAAATCAACAAAAGAAGAAATCCAAATATAAAAACCTACCAATAATTAAAGGGTTTAATTGGCAAAATTTTAAGATCTCAAAACCCTGTAGAGTAACTGTGTAAGATGCTTGGTTGATTTCTCCTGCCTAAAACTCCCCACAATTCATTTACATCTACTCCAGAATTAACCGCGTAATGGCACTGAACTGAAAAGGTCATAAATGGGGAGGAAGACGCAGTAACTGATCTTATCATCTTTTGAATTTGATGCTAAGCAGCTAAATTTGAAAAATAGTCCATTATGTTTATGAACTGAAAAATATACCATTGCACCATCTTTTTTCTTTCAAAAAATTACTTGTGTATCTCTGAGATATCTGCTATAATTTAGCAAAGAGTAATATAGTTCCTAACAAAATTCATTTAAGGGAAGTGACACAGCATATTATGACATAACACACCTAAAAACTAAACTTTTGTTTTTTAATTTATAATTCGTTCTCATGATTACTGTATGTTCTTGAAAACACAAAAATTCACAAGAGCTAGAGGCATAACATATAACAATTATTTTTCATAATAACATAGCATAACATAAGATGAGATAATAGTACATTGTTTTTCATGTATTGAAATCCAATACACAAACATAAGACTAACAGCATCAACAACCTGAAACATGAATTCTGCATAAGCATTGACATTGCGAAGCAACGATTGTTTCGCCTGCATCCTTCTAAATCTTCTCGAATAATGGCTGCATCTCTGCAACCAAAACCATTTCAGCACAAATCAATTCTTATTCAAAACCTGCTAAAAAAATTCAAAATTATATTTGAAAAGATATAAACACTACCATGTAACAAAAGAAATTCATTAGTACATATAATATGCTTCAAAATTAAAAATTAAAATGAAATCAGATACGATGGGGATATCAAATTCCTTCATTTGATGAAAATTAAAATGATATAGTGCAATTGAAAAGAGAGAGGAACTAACAGATTCCCAATGATTTCGCCTTTTGCGTTCCAAAGGAGGAGTGGAATGAAAGAGTCTGAGGGTGGAAGAGAGACGATTAGGGTTTGAGTGAGTCAAGGTAGTTTTGAAGGCGCTATTCATTTTTTTTTTCTGAAATTTGTGATAGCGATATTAAAGTTTGAAATTGAATCTAAGCAATAGGAGAAGAAGAATCACGGTGAAGAATCGAAAGTAAATTCCTGAAATCAAAACCCATTATACTCGCCACCGCGAGAAAGTCCCTAATCAACTTGTGTTTGGGAGCAAGTTTAGGAGAACAAAATCTCCCAAAACGTAAAAGACCAGCCAAACAAACCACGTAACGAATTTACAAAAACCAGCATGAACCGCTCCAAACCGGTCAACTTTTAAAACCGATGGTCTCACGATTTGAGCCGGTTGGAGAAAATTGTTGGACTTCATTGTATTTGTATTTCTTTTTATCTTTTATTTAATATTTATTTTTGTCATTTATCTTATTATTATGATCATTTAATTTTTATTAATATTTATTTTTGTTATTTATCTTATGATTTAATTTTATATCCAACAATGTATATTAAATTTTATATTATCAATCAATTTTAGCCAAATCATTAAAAACTTTTAACTTTTGTTATAACTATATCAAAAGTTATAATTATGAATAGTTGTGATATACTAATAGTGTAAAAAATTTTATATTGTTATGCGTAGTGATTAAACTCTTTATCTTAAATACAAACTTGTATAATTTTTTGAAAAATAAATAATTAAAATGATTATTAAGTAGAAAATAAAAAACTAAAAAATAGATAAATAATCAAAAATAAATAAATCATCAAAATTATACTTTTGTCTATCTTATTCATGTTAGTCTAATAAGATTGCACTGGAAGTATCTATATAAACTTATATGATACATGATAACAGAAAGTTAAATGTCAAAAAGATTAGTTACACGAAAGTTAAACAAATTATCTAACTTTTGTTGAAATTATAATTCAAAGTGGTAGTTAGAAGTGTTAGAAGTTAGTCGCAGACTTTTAGGCGTTGTTAGGGACTGTTAGTAGTTAGGTTCAACAGCCTCATCAAAATGTGTTTGATATATAATAAAAATTAGCGCAGTTACTTAAGGCACGAGCAATAAAAAGATGTTTGATTCTTTTCATTTTTCGTTCTTTTCTACCTTTAATTCTTCCAATCTAGAACTGATTATAAACTAATAAAAGGTGTTATAACATTCGACATCAAGAGTTGAGTTCATAATCAAAGGGAAACACGAGTGAATGAAAGGAACACAAAATTTGGAAAACACGAGTGAGAGTGTGAAATAGAGAAGCAATCATGAATGGATCAGGGAGCTTTCCATCTAACTTGTCAATTCTTGATAGAAAAACTAGAAAAGATGGTGAGCATCAATGGAATCATTGTTTATAGCTCAAGAAGTGTATAAAGTGGTGCAAGATGGGTATGATCAGGTTGGTCAAAATCCAACATATGTGACACGAGTAACATTCAAGGATTCAAGAAAAAAGGGTTTACATTCAACAAAGTGTTTATACCAATAACTTTGAGAAAATTTCAAAGGTCTCCACATCAAAAGAAGTTTGGGATATCTTGGTGAAATATTATACTGGTGGTGATAACAATAGGAAGGTGAAGTTTCAAGCCTTGAGGTGACAATATGAGCTGCTGCAAATGGAAGAAGCAGAAAGTATGGCTGATTACTTTAACCATGTACAAACCATCACAAATTAGATGAAGACCAATGGTGAATATAATAACTGATTTGATGATTATTGAAAAGATTCTAAGAACTCTAATACAAAGATTTGATCATATATTGGTGGTCATAGAGGAATCAAATGATCTCGAGATATTGAAGGTGGAGGAATTGCAAGACTCATTAGAAGCTCATGATTAAGGGTGAAAGAAAGAAATGCGACAAAAACATCTGAGCAAGCCCTTCAAGCTTAAGTTAGTAAAAGGGTTAATCAAGATGAAGGAAAATGTAAAAGGGGAAAATGTAAGTCTAAGTGGCACAAGAAACATGATTATGATAAGATGATGAAAATTCAAAGAATCAAAACATTTGTAACAATTATAGCAAGAAATCTAATGGTAACCAAGGGGGTAAGAAGAAATTCAATAAAAAAGGAAAACAATATTATAACTATTAGAATTGAGGTCATTTTGTTGATATATGTAAATCAAAGAAAGTAAAGAGAAAAGAATATGAAGCTTTGATGGCTCAAGTAGATGATTCAAAATAAGACGATGTGTTATTGATGGCTACTAGTAAGTCGGATGATGAGTGTTATGAATTATGGTATCTTGATACAGGCTGCTCCAATCATATGACGAGTCACAAAGAATAGTTTGTAAGTATTGATGAGAAGGTGAAAAGGGAGACCAAATTTGTTGATAACAATACAATGATTGTTGAAGGTGTTGGTAAAGGATTCAAAGAATATATGGTAAACAATCATTCATATGTAATGTTCTTTATGTACCAAACATGAAGAATAGTATGTTGAGTCTTGGAAAATTGATGGAGAATGGATATTCAATGAAAATAAAGCAGGGCCAAATGAATATGTTTGATAATTCAAGGAGACTAGTGTTGAAGGCGCCAAATGAAGATTTTGATAGTTTAAGGAAACTAGTTTAAAAACTCTCTTAGAAATGAAAAAATTATTTGATAAATTGTTTTTGAATACAGTTTGCAAAATTTTTTTATAAAAAATTAATGTGTTTTTAAAATCATAATAACCTAAACATCTTTTAGTCGAAACAAATAAAACCGAACATTTTCCAATCTAATATAAAACACTTCTAACTCAAACCACAGTTAAAACTTCATCACACTAAAAAATAAGGAACTTAGCTCCAACACAAAGTAAAAAATCAAAATGAAATTTCATAGAATTAATAATTAAAAATAGATATATCTATGAAATAATATAGGATATTTAAGATATAATTAAAAATAGATAATTTGTTTTTGACTAAAAACGATATTCATTTATTTAAATTAGTTTATATTACATCAACCGAGAATACAATTTAAAATCGTTATAACCTAAAATGATGAATCCGCGAACAAACTCGTAACTTTCAAGATAATAGCAAAAAATGGCTAATTGTCTATAATTGTGACAAAGTCTACAAATATAAAATAAAAAAAATAAAAATTGAAGTGTCTGAAATACACATGTCTCTAGAGTTGTAACATTGACAACCCCAAAATTATTGATTGACTATGAAGTTGCACTTAATCGAAGTTAATATGTCAATTTGAACTAAACAAACACTACACCAAGACGAGAAATCAAATGCCGTACTAAGACGAAAAAAACTAAATATATATAAAAAAAATCACTTATTTAATTAAAATGGAGAAGAAGAAAAACGTGTTAGAGGATGATTTGAGGCAATAAAATAGTTTTAAATCACCCATCTTTAATTAACGGAAGAAAAAGAGCTAAGAATATGAAGAAATTTTGTTTGGTGGCGGCTAGGTTATGTTGATGGATAAAAATATTCTCCAAATAATGAAGTCTTGTTCAATTAAACACTTAAAATAATCAAATGATTAAACACAAGTGGTCAATAAAAGTCTATTAAAGACGAATTGCTTAAAAGAATGTGAATTCAAATTCAAACTAAAATAATTTTTAGTTATATACTTATTGCTTTTTCGAACTCTATATTACTAAAAAATTATGTCTTAAAATTGGAGGGCAGAAAAATTGAATACTCAAAAAGATCGGCCTGACAATATTTTTCACTAAGTTTTATTAAATAAAAATTAACCAGACCATAAGTAATTTAAAAAAATTATGGCTTAATTGTACTTTTGGTCCCCCTATTATAGGTGAAAATTGAAAGTAGTCCCCCCATTTTGTTTGTCCCCAGTTTTAGTCCCCCAAACAGAATTTGAGAGAAAATCATGATGAGTTGTCATTTTTTAATGAAGTGTCAATAAAAAAGGTGACGTGGCAGACGCTTACGTGGAATAAACTTATTATTATATTATTTATAATTAAAAAATATAATTTATATTTTTAAAAATCATTTTTATAATTGTTAAAATTAAATTAAAAAAAAAACACTTAAAATCATTCACTCATGAACAAATCAAAATCAAAACCCTAAAATCATTCTAAACCCTAAGATGTACAATCAAAACCCTAAATCAACAACAACAACAATGGGGAAAGGTGGATCTCTAACACGAACCAGCAAAACATGGCCGACGAATTCGCCGGAGACAACACACCGGAGCTCATTTGTCTTGTTCACGACATCACTGGAATGTGTGCAGGAGGATGAGGCGGTTCTTCCTCTCTCACCGCCGATGCAATGTTCAGCAAGGACTACACCGATCTGGTTCGGCGGATCTCCCTCCTTACACACTTGTTTGAAGAAATTAGGGAACTGAACAAGGTTGTTGATTCTGCTTCAAGTTCTTCAGCTTCTGTTTCTGCTTCGGCGGATTCGTGGTCCTCTGATCTGGTGCTTGCTCTTCAATATGCTAAACTATTGTTATCTGTAGCCAAGAATTTCAGTTCCAATTCATCTTCTATAAGTTTTTGATCTAATGATGCTCATTTCTTTTCATGTTCCTGTTTTTCGTTTTTTTTTAAGTTATTTATTATGAATTTGAAGCTTCTGCGGTTGGTTCTTGTTTGCCTAATTCTAATGTTGAATTGCATGAACAAATGTTAGTTCACGGTTGCATAAGCAGAACTCCATGTTTGGATGTGGCTTTGTGTTTTGCTTTTTGCTTTTTGTTTTAATTGTTGTTGTTGTTGATTTTAGGGTTTTGATTTTGATTTGTTCATGAGTGAGTGATTTTAGGTGTTTTTTCTATTAATTTAATTTTAACAATTTAATTATATTTTTAAAAATATTGTCACAATTATAAAAATGATTTTTAAAAATATAAATAATATTTTTTAATCAGAAATAATATAATAATAAGTTTATTCCACGTAAGCGTTTACCACGTCACCTTTTTTATTGACACATCATTAAAAAAATGACAACTCATCATGATTTGGCCTCAAATTCTGTTTGGGGGACTAAAACTGGAGACAAACAAAATGAGGGGACTACTTTCAATTTTCACCTATAATAGAGGAACCAAAAGTGCAATTAAGCCAAAAATCATTTACACGCCTAATAACACCAGTGTAGACGTTGAAGCAAAATTGAAAAACACGTAAACACATGGATATTTACAAAGTGTTTGTGACCATTCGTTATAGACAAATAGAGAAATGTTAAAAAGAATAACTAAAGAAAAAAGGTTAATATATTTATTGAAATGTCATTAGTGAAAATTCACTTATCCGCCTCTTGTTAAAACCCAAAATAGAGAAGAAGGAAAACATAAAAAGATGTTTACGTTTCTTCTTTTTAAAATCAGAAAATAAAACCTATTTTCAAAACTATTGAATACAAAAGTTGTATCAAATGAGTTTTTCAGTTTTTAATTTTTTAAAAACTATAATACAGTTTGTAAAAACTTAAATCAAACAGAATTGGGTCAAACTTGCTCCCTGCACCCCCTCTTACTTCCAAGTGATATTTATATTTGGGCTTTTTACTTAAGTGCACACCTATTTCAAGCCAACTTGCTATTCAACCCCCTATGCACATCACAAAGTCATCATCTTTTTTTCTTGTCATAGAGTTGTGTCGTTGTATGTTAAAAAAATCAACTCTCCTCTCAAATTCATTCTCACTATTTCCTTGCCACTTGAATTGAACCCAATCATCTTTTCACACAAAATCGATCATTGAATCTATTTTTTATGTCAAACAACTATTGTCTTCTCTTGATATATATGATTTTTGACCTCTTCCGACCACTATGTGCACTCAACGTGAAAACAAAAATCATATTTAAACTCCTTTCAATGTTCTCTTTCACTAACATACTAAAAATCACCAATTGCCACTTTTCAAAAATAGGTCTTTGTCATTTTTGTGATATGTTTTTTCCAATTCCAACTAGCACATTCATAATTTGAAAAAACGGATGTTGGTTTTGGAATCGTTTGTGTAAAAAACTTTGTGAAACACTAAATGTTTACATACAATTGTGAAGTTGACGTCAGACACTTTCGATGTTACATTGTGTTGATGAGATTTTTTAGACTTTCTGTTTTGCAACATTTAAACTTTGTTTTAGTTTCTAAAATTTTATAAAATTATTTAACATTGATTTTTATGCTCCTTGTAATATTTAGTCGTGTCTCAATGACTCTGCGATTCATAGTTGACTTTGAGATCTACGTGTTGTGCATTAATTGTCGAACTGCTATTACTGTTGAAATTTTCTTCAATTATTGAATAGTGCAAAATCACCAATATAATATAATTGGTGAGCGAATGTTGAATTCATGAGTATAATATATTATACAATGAACGAGAATAATGTAATTCTCAAAGATATTTTTAGGGCTTACCAGACATGGTTTGGTCTTAATTAATAATAACCAAATAAGAATGTGGAATTGATAATCATTGAGATAGAACTATAATTTAGAAATCTAGAATTTGTTGTGATTTAGTTTATGTTTAGATTGCATGATACATAATTATCTTGTGAAATTTTGTGTTATTGGTGATTAGGAGATCTATATATGTATTTGAGTGAATTTGTTCAATGTGTTATAAGCATGAATTGATGTTATAAGCATGAGGGAGGAAACAATTGAGTCGTCGCCCGGGAGTCCGGTTTCGTAGTTGTGTCTAGGAAGATGAATTGGAGAAGAACTATTAGAGTTTTTAATCTTGTTATTAGTGTTTTGGGAATTAAACGATAAAAGAAGAAAGGAGAGAAGGAATTTTAATTAATTTATTTTTTAATTTGAAATTAAATTAATTAATAAAATATTTAAAATATCACTTAAAAAATTAATCTAGTCGGTCTGTCATTGCATTTAAATTGTCCACATGTAAGTGACTGGTGGCACTTCAGTTAAGAACATCTTCTACAATTGTCACATATCTTAGTGTGGAGTTAAGTAAAATTTAGTTTTTGGTGAGTTCACTAAAGTAAATTTGTGCAAAGCTGGCATAATAGGTACGTCATGAAGAAACATATTTTCACAATTTAATAATAATAAATTTATGACTGTTATCTTTTTTATTAATTTATGACCGTTAGGCTTTTTTTTACCGTTAATGTATATATAAAATATATTTTCTTATTAATTTGAACAATTTGTTTTTCTTACTCTTACTTTTTCTTTCACAATTTTTATTACACAAATTTTTATTACTTATTTTTCATTTTATTATTTCAAAAAAAATTATTTATGAAAAACAAGAAAACAACTTTGGAGTAGAGCATATTTTGAAATATTTTAGACACCAGAATAACAAAATTTAAATTTATTATTTATTATTTATTATTATCCTTTTTAATTATTTATGTCATATTTTTAACATTTAATTTT
>JBBPBT010000230.1:853600-867687 GCA_037974875.1 Cicer bijugum
ATTCATTGGCTAATTCCTATACTTGCAACATGTAATTATCTTTTGTTTTCTCTTTGGAAAAAGAATATTTTTGTTTTCTTCTCATTAGGATTAATATACTCATAGCAACAAAAGAAAAGTTAAATGCATTTTTAATTTTTTTATTATTCGTAACACTTCAATTCTCTATTTTTCTAGATCTGTCTTTAATTGTATAAAATATATATAAGTTAATATATTTTGTTTTATTTTTTTTAAAATGTTGAGGTAACAAGTTAACATTTATTTTTTATATTTTTCATTTTAAAAAAATTTAAAAAATTAATAACGATATTCATATCTATTGTAGGAGATTTATTGAAATTATTGAATTCAAAATATTGTAAAGTCTCTCAAATAGGGAATTATTCCTTTAATGGCTTTCATCATTTTCTTTATTATTATCTTCATATTAAACTTTAAAAAAAAATTAATAACACAAAATTTAAAATCCCTAATTCAAAAATAAATTCTAAATTTACAAAATTCAAAAAGCAAAAATCAAAACTCATATTTGTTGAGAAATGAGAAATTTGATGGTGAGTTTGGTGAAAGAATGATTTAGGAGTTTTGATTTACGCATTTCCTTCCATCTCTCCTCTCTTTCCTTCACACTTTTATTAAGATGCACCTCACGTTGCTTCAAAGAAAGAACAAGATCGACCAAATTGAAACTAAGGTAAATCTAATCATGCAAATAAGGGACAAAAACTAAACCAAGGTTAACATGAGGTGAGGGCGTTTGATAATCATGTCTTTGGTAGGGTTAACATAGACACAAGGTGGGTGGCTTGACCGGGGTAAGATTCCATGAGCAAAATAATGACGGTGATGTAACCGACGAATTGGTAAGTCAACATAATGGTTTCAAGAGTTTGGATGAGGTTAACAAAAATCAAAACTCATACTTTTTATTTTGGTTAAACCATCGTTTGGTCTCTCATTGTAAACATTATTTTGGTCACTATTCAGTCAAACTTTCAAATTAGTAGACAACTCGTCTAAACGTCTTTCAGTTTATATTATGACGTTAAATATATGTTGTGTCATTCTCTTATTGTTAATTGACTAAATTGACATACGTTTTTTTAATTTTTTTTCCAAAAATAATCATTCAAAATTTTCTTTATCTCACCTATTCTTCATCTTTGGCCGTAATCCAAGTGAGTAAGAATCATCTTTATTTCTTAGATCTTCATTTATGGTCAATTTAGAGAGAAATTGACACAAAAAGTAGATAGTAAAATACACTTAATTGTGCAATATACTATCCACTTTTTGTATTTATCTATTTCGAAATGAATCATAAATACAAATAAAGAAATAGAGAGAACTCAAACCCATTTTACATTCTAACATTTTTTTTTCGACAAAACTTAACATTTCTATCTTCAAAATTTTCTTCATTTTTTTCCCAAATATTTTTTTTTGACAAATCCCTCAATTTCTTTTTCATGTGCATTCCATATTTCTTCTTCACCTTATCCATAACCATATGTGGCTAAGTTTTGTCCTACTTTTAAACGGGTGAATCCATGAATGAATTTTAATTAAAAGGCTGGAAGAGACCTCCACTTCATACGACTTAATAAAATTGATAAAGTTGTGATGTAGTTTGTGACTTTAATATTTGAAAAAATAATAATTAATTTGCGCATATTTTAAAAGATACAGGATCAATTCAGAAAAAATGATTTAAATGTAACAAATAAATGGCTAAAAATAAAATTTTACCTTCATTTATCCTCTCTTCTTATATCGAATATATTGATTCTATCTGTTTCGGGACAACTATACTCCTACACCATCTAATTCAGTCATCGTCCATGATATATTAACTAGGACTGTGCAAAAAATCCGATTATAAGACCCAAATCCAAAATCGAATCCAAATCCATTTTAAAAATCCAGTTTAAAACATATGATTATAATCCAGTTATTTATAAACTGGTTGGATAACCACTTATGTTTTATATTTGGATTTGGTTTTTATCCACTACCAATATTTTGTTAATTTTGAGATTTTATTTTTAGAAAAAATTTTGAAATTTATTTTTTTCGAAAAAATATCGAAAATTAAAATAAAAAAAAACCTTTTTTTTTCAAAAAAATTTTAAATTGAATTTTTTCTCAAAAAAATTGATGAGAGAAATTTTAAAAAAATTTATCGAAAAAATCGATTTTTTTAAATAATCGATTTTTAAACTATGATTAAATGATCTTTTAAAAAATAATCAAACTTTAACCGATTTTAAAAAAAAATTCAATTTTAAAATTAAAATTTTCAAAAGTGGTTGCTTAATTGTAAACCGGTTATTTAACCATAACCAATTTTACAATTGGTTTTATAACCGGTTTTAAACCAAATAATGGATTTGATTATAAATTCAAATCCATATATTAATTTTAAAATAAATATGGTTTGATTTTTTAAAAAAACCAACAATGCACCACCCTAATATTAAGATCACTTGTGTCACGTAGACGCAGCATCGTTCCTGTTTTCTTGGTTTACAACACGTCGCATAATCAAGATACGAATCTAATCTAGTTTAACGTTATTTATTATTTATTATTATTTTCTTCACGCAAGTTTTTCTACAGAAAATATTTTTATTCAAATAAGTTTTGTGGACCCAATGAGTATGACTTAATTGGCTAAAGTCGTGTTGAGCTTGTAGGATATGTTTAATACCGTAGTTTTGGATATATAAATAATAAAATTACTTTTGTTCTTAAGACAAGATTTATCAAATAATGAAAAATTTAAAAATAAATAGTAGTTTTAAATTTATTAAAGTTTATATACATTTTACATGTTTATCTTTGAAGAGAGACACTACTTAGTGTTTTACTATAATATTTATTATTGATTATAGATAAAAAAATCTAAATTACTTAAGTGTATAATAGCAGAGAAATAATCAGTACAACTAAAAATTCAAATTGAATCTTATAAAAAATAACAAATAAAATTATCAAGATTTTATATTTTAAGAATTTTAGGACAAAAATAACAAAAATTAACAAATTTTCAAATATTATTACATTAATTAAATATTTATACGCATTAAAATATTATTACATTAATTTTCAAATATAAGTGTGTTGGTTTGATTAATATCTATAAAAATAGTAATATAATTAATGATTGTAACATTGTTTTAGTTGGGCATATTCACAGTAAATCTAAGTTTACGGGGATTGGTCTCTGACATATAACATATTGATAAATTTTGTTTGGTTGTCTTCCTAAAAGACATACATTGAGAGATATCTTGATCATACACTTTGTATTGACCAAGAGAGAACATGGAATGTTGATTTGAAGCTCACTCACAATAAACAATTTACACTTAGTGGTGGTTGAAATAAATTTGGTGCTCAAAATAATTTGAAATTTGATGTTTGTGTTTTTATGCTAAACAAATGCAAGGGAACAGTTAGCAAACTTGCTCCGGTTGATATACAAATTTAGTATGTTATTCCTATCACTAATTTTGTTACTTTAATATATAATTTGAGTAGTTTTATTTTCTGAGAGTTACTTTGGCATACCCATGGAAGGTTGTTATAAGGTTGTTATAAGGTTGTTATAGGGTTGTTATTGTTGATTCATATTCCCTATTATTATTAGGAAGACTCTGTACCCATTAATTATTATAGTGGAAGATTTTACTGTACTAGGTCCCGTGGTTTTTATTCTCTCAATTTAAGGAAAGTTTTCCACGTTAAAAATTGTGTTTGTGTCATATTTAATTTTCTGCCAATTATTATTGCTCTTGTATTTTCTGTTTGGCCATTTATCTGCACAGGTGGGGGAAAAATATTCCGCATTATTGAGATAGTTATCGCTAATTATCTCTGGTTTTTCCCAACAAAGTGGTATCAGAGCCGGATTCGGCTTGACGGGGGAGCAAAATTAAGAACTTGGATCAAGTGGATCAAGTCTAGTGGTGGACCAAAAAGGACTCGAATTAAGTGGATCAAGTCTAGTGGTCAAGTGGTCAATAGTTGGATCAAGTGGATCAAGTCTAGTGGTGGAAACTCATAATTGAGGGGGAGATTGTTGGGTATTCAATTATGAGTTGTTAGTCCCACATTGACCAGGAATGGAGGTTGTATTAGATATATAAGGAGAATGACTCATACTCCTAATGCCTTAAGTGCAAGTCTTAGCTTTCTTAGAAAAATTATATATAAGGATGCAATAATTTTAATTTATCTAAAAGAAATATGTAAAGCTTTTATTTAATATTTAATGTAATGATTTTATGATAAAATGTAAGATATTGGGGACTTTTGGTGATTGCTTTGGTATAATGATTGTGCTTGTGTGTTTTTCTTTAAGCAATTACAGTTGCTGCCAACTACTTCAAGCGCTGACCAATTCGTGATGCTGTTATACAACTGCAATTCTATAATTTGTTGGAACAAGAGAACCTTTATGACTATGTGATGTATCAGGGAGATTTGGTGCTTAATGCAATTTAATTTGGCTGTTGAAAATTTATCCAGTTTATATAAATAAAAACATAGAAATTGGTACGTTTAATTAGAGATTTGAGCTCAAGCTGATTTTAACTTCGCTTAGGATTTTGAATTTCCAATTTGTTGTTATGTATGTTTAGGAAACGATGTTTTTAACTTGATCTCATCTTGTTTGTATTTATCCTCATTGACCAATTCTTGCAGATCTTCGATAATTGTTTCATCTTCAATCACCAATACTCACAACTCGTACAACACTTCAACTCCTCATTTATCAATTATCATTACGGATATTCAGTAGTTCCTAAAATTACATGTTTCTATGTGGAAATTCGCACGCAACTGTATCTTACTGTTTTGGATTTGTAATTTTTGTATTTTTTTGGGTATTACGAGTTTTAATTATTCAGTTTAGTCTAATGAGGAACATAAAACGTGTTAAATATTGGATGTTGAATTATGATTCTTCTGTATAATGCCTAATTTCTGATTTCGTGAAATTCCCTTACCAGTTGCGCTGTGATTGATGATTTTGGAGGCAAATTGGTTAGTGTTTCCTCTACACTTTTAGGAAATGACATTTTCAATCACTCATAGGACCACATGGAAATCTAGTTCTTCATTTTTTTCTCAGGCATTTGATTTAATAAGAACAATGAATTCTTAATGCATAAACTAAGAAATAATCCACAACCCTTTGCTGAAATATCTGTATAATCATCAGTTTCATGGCCACTTTCATCTTCTTCTTGTTCCTCTTCTTGGTATAATATCAGTGATATTTCTATAGTTAAGAAATGTTTCTTTTCCTCACTAACCAAATTGATGCTAGGTTGTTCTAACAGAACAAGTTGTTTTTTCTTCGAGGATGAGTTGGTTTTAAAGTCATAGCCTTTGCTGCTGGTAAAAATCAGTTCATCATGAAATCTTGAGATTGTTTATCAATAGAACTGGTTTTACTTCTACACTTGTTGGCATCCAAATTATCCAAACCACATTCACTACACTTCATAGATAATGATTCTGTTGAAAACAATGTTTCTAAGGCATAGGTTAATCTATCTAAAAATCTGTCCATATTATTTAATGCTTAATTTCAATTTTGTTTAGTTCTTTAATATTTTTTGGCAAAAACATTACCTTACTTATATCAAAATTCATATTGATTAGAAGAACAACTAATTTGGAGGACTTTAAATATCGAAAAGAAAAGAAAATAAAAAATATAATGAAAATAGGAGAAAAAATATATGTAACTAGGATAAGTGCCTCTTAATTTTTTGTGTGAAGATAAAAATTTTAAATTACATTTTTCATGTTATATATAACCATACTATTGCTTTTATTCAAGCGAAGAAATGAATTTGTGCTTCAAAGATTGTTGGTGTACCCTATACCATTTCCTTGATGAGGGACCTCAAGTACCTGAAAGCAAATTAAAGTACTTTGTTTTTTCCTTCAGAATAATCCTTGATTGAATTTTTCTTTATTTCTCATCTTACTATGTTTTGGATAAATTTAGATCTGTTATATCATTGTTATTTACTACTATGGTTTGGTCAAATGACCTAGCCACTTTAAAAGGCATTCATTGCAAGTTCTTATTGCTTGGATCTGTTGGATTTGTTCTTCTTACATTAATCTATATGATTTTCAATCTCTTCAACTCTATGCTTTATTGGTTTAAACTATTTGAATGGTTGAGTTTAATTTGTTTTGAATTATTGTATTTGATTTGTTTTATATGATTGAGTATGGTTTTGTTAGTTCATTTAACTTCTAGTCTAATATTTTATATGGCTGAGTATGTTTTGTGCCTGTTGCTTAGCCTTGTTGCTTTTCTAAATATTCATTTTAACAAACTTTTCAAAAAATAGGGGTGATATTTACTAATATTAGCATTGGAATTTTTAGTTAGAATATGAATGCTGGTAAGTGTCTTGTTCCTGTTTTCCAAACGTGATACAAATTACGTTGATAGGGATAAAAACATCTTTATTCATTTTTATAAATTTTATAGTTTTCAAAATTTTGAAATGAAACAATACCTTCACCGCCGTCTCCAATTTTTCTGATTTAGGGTTTTTCTTCTAATTTAGTACTTTTGTGTGTTGTTTTTTTGAACATTTTTAACTTGTAAATTGCTTTAGTTGCTGGTATTTTTCTGAAATTGGAGTCTATTGTCAAGTTGAAGGAGTCATAGTTTAGACATTGTCATCATTGCTACTTGCATAGAGATATTTTCAATTAAGCATATGTTTAAGCCTTGAATTGTAGAAAACGGATATTCCACGTCTGCTTTCTCCTTGGAGTAACATCAAAATCTTCTTGTCCAGAACACCTTCTACTCAAAAAGAGCATAAACACAACAATAATAACCTTAGTGCCCTTCATCATTTTGTTTATTGAGTCAAAGCAAATTCAAAATGGATATAGTTTTGTTGTTATGATATAAGCATTTATCTCCGTTTAGAAAGTCAAATAATATTTAATAGGGGCAGCTAAACTGTTGTTATGATTGCATTCCCGCCATTGCTCACTACTTGTTGTGTAAATTTTCTGCATTAGTGATTGAAGTACAGGAATGACATTTCTTTATTACCAAACTTTATTTTGTTTAACATATTTTCTTTTATTTCCTAAGTTTTCACTTCACTCTTCACAACAACAAAAACTTGTACGCAATTTTCTTATAGATGATTTGTATTGGATTCTTGTGTTACAAAATTGTTTGCATCAATTATGGCACTTCATGGTATGTTACTCCTCTCTCTCATGTGTCTTATACAAATTATTGAGTTAGTCTGTGTTGGAATTCAATTATGAATGGTTAGTCCTACATTGATTAGGAATGGAGGCTATATTTGATATATAAGGAGAATGACCCATAAACCTAATACATTAAAGTTTTGGGTTGAGATGTGGTGTCTAAGTCTCTTATAAATCATTCTTAACACCCAGGTGTAAGATGTTGGAACTCTTATAGAATATGTGACTCCTCTGAAATTTCTGAACTGAACCATATAGTTTCTGGTATTGTTGTCTTCCATTTCCTACATCGAAGAGAGTTGATGAATGTCCGGATACAACTCGGCACATTCGATAAAATTAGGCAAAATTACATATACAATTGCTTTATATTTTACTCATTTTCTAAATAAGTCCTTTAAATTTTTTTTCCTCAAATTAGTCATTTAAATTTCAAAACGTGAAATTCATAGTTTTTTTTTTCTTCTTTTCAATTTCCTTAAAATTACATTAAAAAGTGTACTAATTGTAAAGAGGGTGATGTATTCATAACATTTTGGAGGTGAAAAATCAAACTCACCAATTATATACTTTTAATTTATATTGATTTAAAATTAAATTTATTACTATGGTTCTTCATTAACTTCATCATCATAGTTGAGATTACAATCATTTAAACTTTAGATTAAAGAAATTATAATACTGACAACTTATACAATACTTGTTTACAAAATACAATATTTATTTCAATTTTAGTATCACTTATCAGAGTGGAGATTTTTTCAAATGTGTGATTTCAAACAAGGTCGTCGAGCATACATAAACAACATCATAAAACTCCAAAATGAGCATCGACAACAACTTTAAAAAATTCTAAACGTCATATGAAACATGTGATATAATTGTGTGTCATCGCAATAGTCAAACACAAACAACAAAAGAGGTGAATACTTGTAACACAATACATCACAAGAACAACAAGTAATTCATAATTACAACCTCTCAAATACTTACTTGAATCATATCTAGACTCATATAAGGGTTTAATATCGATAAACATGTGTTGCATGGTAGCTTCTGACATTGAAGAATTGCTCTCAAGTCATTTACAAATTCTTTACTCAAATACACGTCCAAGGTTTGGCGTCTTGCCCAAAGACTCAATTGCATTGACTGTCACTATCAAACTCATAATATCTTCCTCGAACACATATAATGCTAACTCGTGACTTAATTGTAAGCTTACAATTCATGAGGTCATCAAACCGTTACAAAAATCATGTGGTTATTAAGATGTCACAATTATAAGATATCATCATCTTCTGCAATAGTTAGACATCCTTAAGACCATCACATGTACCTTCATCCTCTCGTCATTTTACATCACTCTTTAATGAAAATCGTTTGATGCATAAGTTAAATATCCAAAATTTCACAATAATATTTACAGTATTTCACAAATTTTTTCCAAAATTGCATAGCAAAATAACTCTCAACACATTTTAATAGCACATCTATTCACAATCACATCATCATATCATTCCATTATTCTCAACACATTCAAGAATAAATTTACATACAATTTTAGTTTATTAATAAAATATTTATAGAGATTCACATCATCGTGTCATTCCTTTAATTGCAATACAGTCAATAACACATTTTATCAAATTCATGTCTTCATGTCATTTTGTTCAAGGTTTTTTAGTCACACAATTGATATTCAAAAAGGACGAACGGTACTTAAGAAAGCAGCATAAACCTTGATCTAACTATTTTAAATTTTGGTTCAAGATACAAATCATATCTTCATGATTTAGGCCTAATTTTTTAAGGTACTCGAAAACACATAGAATGAAGTTTAAAATGTATTGGCCGTTTTAATTTTTTTTTAACAAATCAGTTCTTTATTAAAAATTTATCAATATTTTAATAAATAATTGTTAAGACAAAAAGTGAAGATAAGAAATAAAGAATTTAAAATATTAAGTAAAAAATAGATAAGGGAAGAGAAGAACATATATTTTTATTCTAGTTTACAATAATTCTTTATACATTTAGTCCTCTCCCTTTTAGAGGGAGTGCCTTTGTAATAATGTCAAGGACTTAATCCAATATAAAAGTGACAATTGTTCAATCGACCTTGAGTGATCTTAAAACCTCTCCAAACCAAGTATTGTTTATTTGCCTCTCTAAACATTGGGTGTTGTCCACCGTTCTAGAAAATGAGTATTATTTCCTTGTCTCTCTAAGAATTAAGTATTGTAAGGCCTCTCGAGGCCACCAAAGTATAGTATCTAGATTACTCAAGATTATTGGTGCCACTCAACTCTTGAGTTGAATATTATTGCCTCTCTAGGTAACAATCGTTATTTCCTTGCCTCTCTAGGTAATAATTATTATTTCCTTGCCTCTCTAGACAATGAGTATCGTTTCATTGTCTCTCCAAACATTAAGTTTTATAAAGGCTCTCTAGGACACCATAAGTATCTTCTCTGAATATAAATTTTGTCCTTTAAAATCCTCCAACCAAACAAACCTAAGGGCATAGCACTGGTATAACTCATTTGGTGCAACTAGAGTTACCATGGTTTCAATCCATTTGGTAAAACATATTATATATAGAACTACTTGGTAAGAAATTAATTATAATTACCAATTTGGGGTTATAAAGTATCTCTTATACCCACTAAAAAAAACTGCATCCAACACTTTTTTTTGTCACATTTACATATATTCATATAATTTACTATAGGACACAATTATAATTTTCTCTTTAATATGTAAATGTAGGACCATGCATATGATATTTACAATTTTTGTCACACTTATGGTTGTTCTGTTGGCTAAAAAGTTTAGTCTTCTTTGATTGTTGTTGACTACAATGTGGTTATTTGAATTATTTAACCCAAAATTAAATATATACACAACACAATACTGTTGGGGTTGATTGCAAGTCCCACATCCTTTAGTGTGGGAGAATAAGGAGAAGGCCAAGGCTATATATTGGGTTTTGGTCCTTTATTTTCAAATGCACCAGCACCAGTCAACAATAGCACTTTACGCTTGTATCTGACTTAGTTTAAATATTTGCTTTGTAAGAGTGTGGTTGTACTGGGGTGTTGGGTGTGAGTAAGAGAAGTCTATGTGTTGTAACAATTTTCACATAGTGTTAATTCTCTGGTTGCCAGTTTAGGCAGCGGCCGTGGTTTTTTCTCCAGTTTTGGAGTTTCCACGTTATATTCTTGTGTTGTGATTGTGTCTTAATTCTTTTGAACTTATGCTATTTTTCCCAACAACTGGTATCAGAGCCAGGTTCAGAGGTTCGATGGGATAATTTTTCTTAGTATGCTCTGTGGTTGCAGCTTTGTCTGATCTTCCACATCAGAAAAGAATTATCCTTGGTATTGTTAGGGGAAAGGTGATATTGTGAAAGTGCTGTTTATGGAGGTTCTGGCTAAGGAAAGACTTGGTATTTAAGCGTGTCTGTTGTGACCCACCTCTCTTTCCTGGGAACTTACTTGGTGCACAGTTTACAGTCTGCGTGCAGCTGCTATGTCTTATTCAAGCGTTATGAAGTTTGACATAGAGAAGTTTGATGGAAGAATCAACTTTGGTTTGTGGAAAGTACAAGTCAAGGATGTGCTTATACAATCAGGATTACACAAGGCGTTGAAAGGAAAGTTTGGGCATGTAAAGAGAAATTGTCCAGGTGGAGCAGTATCTGAAAAAGACTCTGAGACAAGTGCTGGCAAGGTCTCCCTTGTTTTGGGAGATGATGGTAATCTCATCTAGAAGATAAAGTTTGTCTGTATGGTATTTCCGATATACCATGAAAAAGGACAAGTTATTGCTAGCAGATTCAGAACAGCACATGGGCATTGGTTGACATTGATGCAAGGTGTGTGGTGATGTGTCGATGGCTGAAGAACTTCCTGGAAGCCAACATGGGAGTTGCACCATAAATTTTAGCTAGGTTTTGACATGAGAAATTTCTTGGAATGGTTTAGTTCCAAGTGGAGAAAATTCTTGGGATGGTTTAGTTCCAAGTGAAGTGTACTTTTTATGGTGGAGTATGATTGTCGGTAAGACAATGGAAGCGGAAGCTGTAACTCTTACAATCAAGGTGGAGATTGTTGGGGTTGATTGCAAGTCCCACATCCTTTAGTGTGGGAGAATAAGGAGAAGGTCAAGGCTATATATTGGGTTTTGGTCCTTTGTTTTCAAATGCACCAGCACCAGTCAACAATAGCACTTTAAGCTTGTATCAGACTTAGTTTAAATATTTGCTTTGTAAGAGTGTGGTTGTACTGAGGTGTTGGGTGTGAGTGAGAGAAGTCTATGTGTTGTAACAATTTTCACATAGTGTTAATTCTCTGGTTGCTAGTTTAGGCAGCGGCCGTGGTTTTTTCTCCGATTTTGGAATTTCCACGTTATATTCTTGTGTTGTGATTGTGTCTTAATTCTTTTGAACTTATGCTATTTTTCCCAACAAATACTTGGCTATCAACATTTTACTGCCAAATCATATTGAAGAGTGGAAAATTCAAAATGATACAAACTATTTTTTCAATACATGAAACTATTACTTGTAATTTGTAATACACACAGTTCAGTTCTTGTTATGAACATATTCTGTAAAGTTCTTATAAAATTATTGATTTAGAGAGCTATTAGAATAGACAAAAATTTAGAAAATAAAAGAGTGTCGTATAAAGAAGTGAATTATTCTCATTATCAACTGAATCAGATCACAAGCCTTTTATATGCTTTGCTAAGAGATGCTAGAACTTTTGTCGTTTTGAAATTGTTGTTTTATTACTGAAATATTGTTTTTTCTTCAGCTAACTAAGTCCATACCATTAGTTCTTTGATTTCTCGTTGAACTCAATTTTTATTAATTTTCTTCAAAGGAGGTTATGAAGAGCTCTATATACTTCATAGAATATTTGTTATGAAGAGCTCTATATACTTCATATGAACAAATGTTTATTTTATTAGGATTTCTGAATATCTCATTAAATATTGTGTTTGTTACAATTTCAGTATAAATACTTTTCTTTCGGTCAACTTTAACTTTGCGGGTGGAGCGCCCATGGTTCTAAAACCAGCAGAATACCTTGTGTGCAATGGTTTCATGGTATGCATTGAAGTATTTATGTTAGGCTTTGGTTATATTCTTGCATATAAGTAAGTTATTCTCTGAAATAATGTCACTGATGTGAAAATATGCTTTGCCAATTCGCTTCAACATGGTGCATTGGTTTTCAAAAAACACAAGGTGGACCTTCAATATTAGGAGGTAAGATGGTGGACAAATTTAAACAAACTATGAACGCTGCAAAGAATTATGGAAAAAATATAGAATTCTCTCATTTCATTATTAAATCGAAACTTTTATAATAGGTAAAATATTCTAAAGATATCTTATGTTTCTGTTATAATGGAAAACACATGATGATAATGATTAAATTTTAATTATCATCATTCAATTTGATTTCAATATATATTTAAATTTATGTCTATCTCCATTTGTTACAACAATCTAATTTCCAAAAAGATGCCAATATACTATATATGTTGAAGTATAATAATAATAATAATAATAATAATAATAATAATAATAATAATAAATTATGCTCAAGTAAGTTGATCATAAATTATCCTTTATATGATGCAAGTATGGTAATAATAAATTAACAAGTATGATTTTATTTTACACAGATCTTGTCTTAAAAGATAGGATAGTTGTTTATGATTTGTATAATCAACGCATAGGATGGACCGACTATAATTGTAAGTTAACCATTTAAATTGTTATATTTTGCAAGAAATATATGTTCCATCAATATGCTTTACAATTGAAAACTTTTTTTTATGTTCTATGTCCGTCAAAATCTCTATGACCCGAAGCAAGGATAAAAATTTAAATCCAAGATCAAAACGATCGAGAGTGCCAACAACTTAGAGATAAAGATTATTCGCACGTTATTACATGTAACCTTTGTCGCTCTTCTTATGCACATATTATATTCTTCATGAAGGAAAGATATGATATAAATTGTGCTAGAAATAAATCATTTAGGAATGTTTGTATGTACACGTTCATTTGAAATGACTAAAATGAGTGGATATGTAAAGAAAGTTGAAATTAACATTAAACATTCTCTCATTGAGTAAATTCAACCACATATAATTTATTGTAATGTGCCAGATATAATTTATTGTAATGTGCCAAATTAATTTTATTTGTTATGATATATGATCCATTCTTAGTACAAGTAAATATGATAATAACTAACTATAATTTATAAACAATGATCTGATTCATTATGAAGCTTTCTTTTTGCCGCTCTAAAATCCAACCATGTTATGCAACTCCAAATATCATTGCAATCTCTTCATAAGCCCAACCCTATTGCATTTTCCCATTATCTTATTTCATTTTGAAATATCTTTTTATTTTAGTTTTAGTTAATGAAAATTGTATCGATTATATATTACCAACAAACCGTTATTTCTATTAAACTATTTAATAGTATATTTATATATATAACTAGTGGCTTGTTCAAAATAAAGAACAAGACAAATACTTGATCTATTTATATTGGCATAGAATTGAAAAAACATCTAATTTACACTTCTATTTATATCTATTTATATTGGGCATAGAATTGAAAAAACATCTAATTTATATTGGCATAGAATTGAAATAACAAAACACATGACAATTATTACAACATGTTATCACTTTCATAGTTGAGTTAAGCGAATTTAAGGTTTAAGCTACCAGAGGAAGTATATTTAATCTAAGTGATGCTAAACTAAAT
>JBBPBT010000230.1:877494-888219 GCA_037974875.1 Cicer bijugum
GGTTAAGATTAAATCGCTAAATTGTTGATAGTTAAATTTATAAGTTATAATAAATTTAATTATTTAAAATTAAATTGGTTGATCATTGAAATTAAACTAGATGAAAATTCTAATTAGTTGAAGTGACTATGAGTTAAAAATTTGAATTTTATGATCCAACGGTTCAATTTAATTTAATTAGATTCACTGTAATTTAGAAATTATGATAATCCAACTATTGAATTTTAACTAAATAGACTAACTATAATTTATAAATATTAATTTTGTCAATTCGACGAGTCAATTTTAATTAATTAGATCCATTTTAATTTATAAATTTAAATTTTGACATTCAACGATTTCATCTCAACTAATTAAATTAAATATAATTTAAAAATTTTAATTTATATTATTCAATATTTTATTCTATTCTAATTATATTAAATATGACTACTAAATTTTAATTTCAATTTCTAATATATTATTGAACATTTACTTTTTACAAATTATGAAGAAATAAACTTCTTTTAAAATTTTCTAATGCTGTCAAGGACCACAACACAAGGATTACGCTTCACTCTCGCCACCTCACGCTTCACTCTCGCCGTTCACCCTCACTCACACCGCCTCACTCTCACTCTAACTCTCACTCTCACTCTCTCACTCTTCACTCTCACTCTCACTCTCAGTCTCTCACTCTCCTCTCACTCTCACGTACGAGATTGGGGATTGAATTGGTTTTAGGGTTTTGATACATACCTTCCACGTGCTGATTTCGAAGATCTACTTTCACAAATTGCTTTTGTAGTGGTTTCCATTTTTATTATTTTGCTGATTTGTAAATGTAAATGCAAATGCAAAGGTGAGGCTTTGTCCTTAATTGCTAATTTGATCAGAATCTTCAATTGCTCTAACAAATGTATCACACTCTCTTTGTAGTTAATTTGTTATAATGGCTATAGTTGATGCAATGCTGATTTGCAAAGGTGAGGCTTTGTCCTTCATTGCTAATTTGATCAGAATCTTCAATTGCTTTAACAAATGTATCACACTCTCTTTTCAGTTAATTTGTAACGAAGAATGACAATTGTTATGCAATGCTGACTTGCAAAGGTCAGGCTTTGTCCTTCATTGCTAATTTGATCAGAATCTTCAATTGCTTTAACAAATGTATCACACTCTCTTTGTAGTTAATTTGTTTCAAAGAATGGCAATGGTTGATGCGATGCTGACCTGCAAAGGTGACACACCATTGAAGGTGGTTGTCTTTAATACAAAGAAGAAGAACAGCAACAAGTTAGTGATATGCTGATTTGCAAAGCTAAAGGTGATCCACTTATTCTTTATATTTTCGTTTATTTTCATTGCTTCATTCATGTGGCTAGGTAGTGTATAAATAGAACATAGATCAATGTCAATAATCATTCTCATAACACCATCGTTGCACTATCATTCTCTCTTTCTCCATTCTATTTATATTTCAATTTTCACTTCACCTATTCCACCACCATCCCCATTAGACAAGAAATAACCTTAAACAAAAATGCAGTTCATCTACATTCCACTGCTGTTGTTGGCCAGCATTGCGGCACCAACTGTGTGCACCACTTACCTTCCTCTAAAACGGGTCATTCCACTTAACCACCGCGTTAAGATTGACACATTGATAGCTCGCGACAGAGTTCGCCACTCAAGAATCTTGGGTGGTGTTGGCATCAACTTCACAGTCCGAGGAATCGCTGATCCAAACTCCTTTGGGTAAGGCTAATCTTCTTTCTCGTATACTCCTTCATTTATTTTTTATTTCCTTGTTCTTTTCATTTTCTGGTATACTCTGTCATGCATTTCTTATATTGTACATAATTGAATCTCATTTTATTTTTATCAGATACGTCACAGTGAGATTTAATTAATACTATTGTTGGTTTGTTTCTTCAATCTCTATACCACAAAAGTAAAGCTTGGATCTCCACCAAGGGAGTTTACTGTTCAGATTGATTCCGGAAGTGACGTCTTATGGGTTAACTGTAATCCTTGTACCGGTTGCCCTCATTCCAGTGGACTTGGGGTCTGGATTTTCAATTTCCATCATTTCTTTTTTACTACACACATACTTATTTGTGGTGTAGTGTTTATTTTGTTGTCTTGGGAACCAAGGTTTAGATTTGGAGCTTAACATTTGTTGCTTGTTGCGTTGTATTGTGTACAGATTAAGCCTAATTTTTATGACGCAACTAGTTCATCCACAGCTGCACTAGTACATTGCTCAGACCCAATATGCCCTATCGCGGTTCAAGGTGCACAAGTTGAATGCTCTCGTAAGGTTAAGCATAATCAGTGCAGCTACAACATTCAGTTTCAAGATAAGAGTTCTACCTCTGGTGTCTATGTCTCTGATGACATGTATTTTGACACAATCAAGCAGTCTTCGCCGACTAGTGTTAACTCTTCAGCCACTATTCTTTTTGGGTGAGAAACTCCTATTCTTTTTCATTGTGGGCAATTGAAAATATGTGTTTGTATGCTTGTGGGATTCATAACATATAGAAATTAGACCTTGATAGGTGGGTCAAGGGAGCCTATCCTTGTAGAGGGAACTGTTGGACATGACTTGTAGGATTGAAAATCAGAGAGAGTGTTGGGAAAGAAGAGTGAAATTAAATTGTTAATGCAGGTTTTGTCAATAGGTTGATTTATTTATAAAATGGAGAGCTTGTAAATTGGGATTTGCTTATCTTTTTTGGTAGTTTTTTCTTTCATTCCCGTGTTTTTGTTAATACTAATACTTAATATGGTTTATGGTAAACTTTATTGGATGTTTTTTTAAAAAAAATAGGTGTAGCACCTCTCGATTTGGAGGTTTGACTGAGACGGCCACAGCATTTGATGGAATCTTTGGGTTTGGCCCTAGTGATGTATCAGTTGTATCACAATTGTCATCACAAGGAAAAACACCCAAAGTTTTCTCTCACTGTTTGAAAGGAGATGGAAATGGAGGAGGAATTCTTGTTATTGGTGAAATTTTGGAGCACAATATTGTTTATAGTCCAATGGTCCCATCACAGTATGTTCTCTTCTGCATTGCTTTTCCTTTTTCTTTCTCCAATCTGTGGTTCAATTTCTTTCCCCTTCAGTTTAGTTATGTTTTTTCATCCACAAATTTTCATCACATGGTACACCCTTGTTATGTAACTATGTTTGAATCAGCCTAGCAGTGGATAAGCATTTTAACATATTTTTATTTAAAATGGTTCTTCTGTTGTTTTTTTCTTGTATTTTCCTACTCTTGAGGTGACATTTTGCAGTATAATTGACTAGTATTTTCCTTTTTAATTAAATCTCAGGCTTCATTACGTCTTAAATCTCGAAAGTATTTCTGTCAATGGGAATCGTCTGTCAATTAATCCAGCCGTTTTTGCAACATCATACGACCAAGGAATTGCAGTTGACAGTGGTACAACCTTGGCATATCTTATGCAAGAAGCTTATGATCCTCTTGTTAATGCCGTAAGATTTCTTGTGCCCCGTTCAAAACATTGCAATATTCAACTTTGTTGGACATATTATTCTCTTTTGCCTATTCTATGACGAGGAATCAGCATTGCGAGAAAATAATGTGGATATGCTCTTAGTCTTTGGTTTGCTTGTCTCATGTTTTGTCTATTTCCTAAAATCACTTGACATTTTTCCATTGAGTTAATATGGGTTCTCACGCTCTTGTCTTATTGGCTGATATTAAATATTATTATGTTGAATATAGATAAATTGTGAACCATTCATTGATCTAGTCGATAATTATTTTGTTTAAAATCTTGATATGACTTAATAGAGACTTGTATGTCTTCAATATTTTAGAAATTAAATACTATATTAAGGTTTAATCTGTTTTTATATAATTTTTATTAATTTTCTTAAAAGGGGGTTAGCTTATTTTTCTCATATTTTATGAATGATTTTGATCTTACCATATACTGATGTTTAGTTTCCAAATGAATGTGTAGATAACTACTGCTGTATCAAAACTTGGCAGCCCCGCTATTTCAGAAGGAAGTCCTTGCTATCTGGTTTCAACCAGGTAATCACAAATATAATATTTGCTATGAAGAGCTTTATATACTTCATATGAAAAAAGTGTTTGTTCTATTAGGATTTCTGAATATCTCATTAAATATTATGTTTGTTATATATTCAGTATAGATATTTTTCCTTCGGTCAGCTTTAACTTTGCTGGTGGTGCACGCATGGTTCTAAAACCAGCACAATACCTTGTGCGCAATGATTTCATGGTATGCATTGAAGTATTTATGTTATGCTTTGGTTATATTCTTGCATATAAGTTATTCTTTGGAATTGTATGCACTAATGTAAAAATGTGCTTTACCAGTACTCTTCAACGTGGTGCATTGGTTTTCAAAAAACACAAGATGGATCTTCAATATTAGGAGGTAAATGTAATCAAACTATGAACGCCACAGAATTGAAAAAAAAATAGAATCATCTCATTTCATTATTAAATGACAACTTTTATAAATGGTAAAATATTCTAAAGATATATATCTTATGTATCTGTTGATAATGGAAAACACATAATGATAATGATTAGATTCTAATTATCTTCATTCAATTTGATTTTAATATATATTTAAATTTATGTTTGTTCTACATTTGTTACAACAATCTAATTTCTAAAAAGATGCCAATATACTATATATGTTCAAGTATATTAATAATAAATTATGCCCGTTGATCATAAATTATCCTTTACATGATGCAAGGATGGTAATAATAAATTAACAAGTATGATTTTATCTTAAACAGATCTTGTCTTAAAAGATAGGATAATTGTTTATGACTTGGATAATCAACGCATAGGATGGACCGACTATAATTGTAAGTTTACCATTTGAATTGTTAGTTTTTGCAAGAAATATAAATTCCTTCAATATGTCTTACAATTGAAAACTCTTTTTAGGTTCTTTGCCTGTCAACATCTCTATGACCCGGAGCAAGGATAAAAACATAAATCCTAGAACAAAACGATCGAGTGCCAGCAGCTTAGAGATAAGGATTCTCTGCAAGTTATTATATGTAACCTTTATAGCTTTTCTTATGATATTATATTCTTCATGAAGGAAATATATGATAACAATTGTGCTGGAAATAAATAATTTAGGAATGTTTGTAATTTTCATATGAGAAGTTTAGGAGGCTAATGAAACAAATGACTAGGATGAGTGGATATGTAAAGAGTTTGAAATTAACATTGTCAGCATTCTCTCATTGAGTGAATCCTACCACATAATTTATTGTAATGTGCCAGATTAATTTTATTTGTTATACTATATGATCCACTCTTAGTACAAATAAATAAGATAATAACTAACTATAGTTTATAGACAATGGTGATCTGATTCATTACGTAGCTTTCTTTTTGTCGCTTTAAATTCCAACCATTTC
Organism: Cicer bijugum; assembly: GCA_037974875.1. Taxonomy (NCBI): domain Eukaryota; kingdom Viridiplantae; phylum Streptophyta; class Magnoliopsida; order Fabales; family Fabaceae; genus Cicer; species Cicer bijugum. The sequence goes on from JBBPBT010000230.1 coordinate 882,931, forward strand.
ATGCAACTCCAAATATCATTGCAATCTCCTCGTGAGCCCAACGCAATTGCATTTTCCTATTATCTTATCTCATTTTGGAATCTCTTTTTATTTTGGTTTCGAAATTTGTATCGATAATATATTACCAACAATCTGTATTTTCTTTTAAACAATTTAATAGTGTTTTTATATATAACTAGTGGCGGCTAGATCAAAATAAAGAATAAGACAAAAATTTGATTTATTTATATTGGCAGAAAATTGATGAAACATCTAATTTACACTTTTATGATGTAGCCTGAGCTTTTTTAGTTTAAGTTAATGTTAGAAGCTATGTCTTCTCTTTACCGTAATTTTGAAAATTATTTTTAAAAATTATATTGCAAAAACTATACATTCAAACAAATTTTTTCTTTTTAAATTTTTAAAAACTAAATCAACTCATTTGATGCCCATGATTTAGTGATACTCCATAATTCTATCCTCCACCGTATATAATAAACTCTACAAACAACTAATTTTCTTTCCATGACTCTAATTGGACCTATATATACAAGTAATGATATAACTCATTTGTTTGAATATCTACACATTAGTTTTCTTCTAGAATAATATGGTGTAAGACAACGTTTCAATTTTTCGCTAAAAGATTATGAATAGTCACTAAAATGTTGGCATAATGATGAAATCTATTTGTACTAATAATCTTGAATTGCACAATACGTAAGGAGTCTAGAAAATATTATGGTTTTTTGAAACATGTTTGCCAAGAGAGTTCAATGCTAACAAAATTTTGATCTCAACGTGAAACACATAAGAAATACCTACACTTCCATAGAAAGCGAACTAGAAGAAGTCCTCATAGTTCTTAATCAAACGTTTAAAGTCTGTTTTACTTGAATTTGTAAGAGCACTACCATTGATATTCAGAACCATGGTATTTGCATCATCATACTCCCCCCGAACTTCACGCATTGTACGAATGCTTTAATTAAAAATCTCATTTTATATTTTTAAATTAATTTTACTAAACACTGTAATTAGTTTAACAACTTTAAACTATAAATTTGTACTTATTAACAATTTTTTTTTCTTCAATTTTTACCAGTTAAATGGTTGATATTAAGTTAGAAGAAAATTAAATACACAAAAAAGTCAAGTAGAAAGAAGAAGCAGCAGCAAATAAATAAGGTTGTTTTAAAGATGGAGGTTTTCCAATAAGAATAGTTGAAAAGAGGAAATGGAAGATGGAAAGAGTACTTATCAACGAAGAAGAGATGAGAAGATGGAAATGCTTTTTTATCACGGCTAAATTATTATTATTTTTAAATTGTGTAAATAAAATGATATTTTTTAGTTGTTTTGAAAATGAAAAAAAATGATATAAAATTCTACTATGAAATATGCATTATAAAATACACATAAAATAATATATATTTGAAATATATATAAATAGTTAAAAGAAGTCTTCACCTTTTTGTAAAATATAAATAAAAGAAGTCCTATATATATATTCAGCTTATTCTGTTATAAAATAATATGGATACCGATTTGAAAGAAAAAAAAAACGGTCAAACTTGCATAAGAAAAATGTGTAAACAAATACTAAAGACAAGAAAAAGAATGAAGTAGTGTTGGTATCATAAAAAGAAAACCGATTTTATCCTATATTGGGAAAAAAGGAAGTGGGATACTAACCTAAAATACTAAACCATATGCATAAGGCGCAATCTATCACGACAATCTTGTTATTGACGGTGAGTTAAAGCACGATAAAGAGAAATTGTAGAGATTTATGGTGGTTACTGAAAATCAATTCAATAGAAGAATGTAATAAATATTACAATTTTTTTTTTTAAATTTCAAATTAAAATGTTCACTTTTTCCTGCTTACAGTTTATAAAATATGTATATTAATTAGTACATGTAACTTAATATAAGAAAAAATAAAACTCAAGACCTGACCAAATGTACTAAATAGCACATAATGCATGTGATAATTGAGATGTTTATTAATTGTATGTGATTAAATGTGAATAAATTAAATGTCAAAAGGGTCATGGTTTGATCATAGTTGATCAACATTAACAAAAATATAAAAGGTGATCAGATATTTGATATAAGTCATGACTTGTATCAGACTTGATATAAAATATATTGTTGGAAGTTAAGTCGGTATACAAACAATCCAAATAATGAACATTGACTTGCTATCAATAAAATATTAAAATATTTAAAAAGAACAATTAACTATAGTTTAATCTATAATGGATATCCTTCAGTTTTTGAAGGAAATACAACTGCTACTTTGGTAAATCATGTTGAGTATCATGCTTCCACAAGTGGATGGATCCTCAACCTTGGCGGATTGCAGTTTTTTGGGGTTCAAAGAAACAAATTTGCATTTCCGACACCACTATGGCTATATAATTTATCGTTGTAGCTGCAAAGAGTAAAGAGGTTGAATGACTAAGAAATTTGTTATATGAGATACTAATTTGACCAAAGTCAATGACATCAATATCCATATATTGTGATAGTCAATACCCACTATCACAAGCATATAGCCAAATATTAAATAGAAAATCAATACATATTGGTTTAAGACATAGCTATGTAAAGGATTTAATAAAGTGATATTCATAGTGTTTGTAAGAACTAAAAAGAATCTTGTAGATCCTTTGACGAAAGGTCTAACAAAGGACATGGTGTTGGAGATATCATTAGAGATATCATACACGCTCATATCTAAATAATGACCAATGGTGTTAACGATCAACTTACACTTAAATAGCATCAAGTCTTGAGTTCAATGATGAAAGTACATTATTTGAGTGATTGAAGTACTTAGCATTAGATACAACTCAAAAAGTGGTAGGATGATGTCTCATCTTAATGGAAATATAACATATATTTGCTGGAATGTATAATTACGGTGTGCATTTATGATATAGACCACCTATATGAGAATAAAGTGGGTCGCGTCATAAAGTTCAAGGGTTTGACTATTAAATTCTCACGAAAAGGATATAAGACACATGGCCTTATCAAATATGTCATTTTTTAAATTCCATCAATGACATCGAGATTTCATGTGTGAGTTATGCACACTTGTTCTAATGGATGATTGGTTCAAATCTTGTCTACCAATGGTTCACATTTATCTGAAACCATAAGATTTCCGGAATAACGGACTTAGATATATTTTGAAAATGGTGGGGGATTGTGAGAGGAATTTCCAAAAAATTTATGACAAGGAATAAATTGCAAATCGAAGGAATGTCGATTACTTTGGAAATTGTATTCAATATGTTTGTTTAAGTTTTTTTTTCTTTCTTTTTTAAAAGAAATGTGCTTGTTTCATCTCGGTGCTCAATCTATTATGTTTTTATTATCTTAATTATAATTATCTTATTATATATTATCATGGAAAATGATAATTTATGATAGGAAATGTGATATATTTCATGATGAGAGACATTGAGAATAATTTGTTAGTAAAAAAAATCACTTAATCACTCATAAATATCGTTATAAATATTTTTTTATCTAATTCTTTGTATTATCTCAATATAATAGTATTAAATTGATATAATTCAGTCAAGAACAACTCGGCGCAAAGAAAATGATAACGTCTCTCCTGGTTCTCTTCTTAGTCATCGTCGACCGTCTCGCTGAGTCTCAATTCAAAAGTATATTTTTCGACGTCAGTAACTGTTCAAAAACTTTCATACACTCCAATGATTTCATAGGTAAAAAATTTAATTAGTCATTACATTTTCTATAATATTTTTATAATGCTTTTTTTTATTGTTAGTTATTCTATCAATTACACTTTTCAGTTGCACTTATGAGTAACCTTTTATAGTATCAATCCTCTTTTTATGTACAATTATTTCACTTAAGTCGTTGAAAATTCAATTACTCGTTAAATTCAATGAAAAAAATCACATAATAACTCATAAATATTGTCATAAATGTTCTTTATAATAAGATCCTATTAACTTATAAATATTTTACGTTCTTTCACATTCATACACAATGACTTCCCTTCGTCGTAACTCTTCGAAATCATGAAATCTTATTTAGATTATTATCCAATTGTATATATAAAACAAACCCACAATCCGTAGCGGATCTTGCACAAAATATTTGGGAGAGCTTCGAAGCGATAAATATTAACTGAAATATTATAATTGAAAATTTTAAAAGTCATATAGTTTGTTTAGAGTATCACACAATTCATACATAGTAGAAGAGTTGAAAAAAAAATTAGAATTTCAATTTTCACAAGTCACACAATTTTCACAAATCACACAATTCACAAAAATCAATCAAATAAAATATATCCATTTTATAATTTTCATCTTTGTCAAAAAAATTCTTCTTTTAAAAATGCATCAATTTTTTTATGTTTAAATATCGTGTCACTTCTAAAAATTACACATATTAATTAAAACAATTCACAATTAAAAAATAGTATCATACTATATCATATATCAATGATTAACATGAAAAACTTGTTAATAGTTAATAGTCGAGTTGCTAATTAGGGTGTTAGAGTTTATTGATTCGAGATTAATTAGTTTATCCTATTCCATCATATAGTATACGTATATGCAAAATTATATTTTATTAGTATAAATTCTAAAAGAGAGAAAACACATATAAAAAGAGGTACATAAATGGAGGAGAGAGACAAAAATTACTCAAAATGAGTTTAAAGATATTTTAATAATTTATCACTATTATTTTTTATAATATATATATATATATATATATATATATAAAAGAAATTAAAAAATATAGAGGGTGCTGTGGCACCTGCCCGCTCCTAAGAAGATCCGCCACTGCCCACAATATATTTTGTTGTCATCTTATTATATATTTTTTTTAATAATATTATTATGTTTAACAATTTTTATAAACATTGATGTTATGTCTAAATTTGTCACAACTATTATTATATTATACTTATAAATTTAAATTAATTGCATAATATTGATTGTCAACAATATATATATATATATATATATAATATATATATATATATATATATATATATATATATATTCAATTACATATTCAAGTGTATGAGTGAAATATTTTTTTATATCAAGTTGCAATATTGTATGTAAGTTTTTTCTATATGTTTTCTAAATAACAACTATTGTTAGTTTTTTTAAGAACATTTAGCTATACATTTTTGTTTGAAAACTATTACTATTTCTCAATATATTTAAATACACCAAACTAAACTAAGACATATATAATGAAAATCTATATACCTTCAAGCACATGGATTCATAT
>JBBPBT010000230.1:888961-915523 GCA_037974875.1 Cicer bijugum
GTTTGTATTTTACATTTTATTTCATCAAATAAATGCAAATACCATTATATGCTGAAAAATAAATTGACAATCAAAGTACAAGAAAAAAAATCATTCAATATTATAAGTTCTCATGCAAATTTTACAAAAAAATTTAAAAAATTAAATAACTTGATTGATGAAAGTTGAGAGTTAAAAAAAAGCATCCAATATTATAAGTTCTCATGTTGATGGAGACATAACTTGATCTTGTTGTTGGTTACTGTTAACTACTTCTTCTGAAATTTCTTTATTTATTTATTTTTTTTGTTTTAAAAATAGTATGTTAGAGTAAAACCGCAATAAAAGTTTTAATACAATTTGGTTAAAAAAAATTGAATTAATTGCAGGTTTGATTCCTCTATTTTAGCTGAATTAGGAAAATAGTTCATCATCTTATTTCTCTTTAATTTTGGTTTTTCAAACAAAATTTTGGTCCAAAACTTGATCAAATATCATTTTTTTAAACATCACATCATTTATGATCATCAATTTCAGATACATATGTTGCATCGAGAGATCTTGAGGCTGATGTGATTTAAATAAACGCAGAAAAATGAAACTTCATTAAATTTTAGATCAAAATTCTGTTTAGAATCAAAATTGAAGAAAAATAAAACGGAAGAACTATTTTCACGATTCAACTAAAATATGGTGGACCAAAACTGCAATTAAGCCAAACAAATTTAATTAAAAAAATATATAATAATTTGCTTAACCAAACCAAAACAGTTCGATTCATGGAAAAATAGTATGGTTATGATTTGGAATTTAGAAGTCATTTGCCGAATCATTAATCTGGTTCGATATGGAAAAAATTTATTTGATTTAAAGGTGAAAATTCAATCAATTAATTTATCATCCATTCAATCCATCCAAATCATTAATAGAAATTTTATATTACAAAAATAAACTTTAAAATTTTAAAAGATAAATACATAATTTTTTATATACTTTTGATTTGTAATATTTTTATCTTTAGATGTTTAATAAAGGTTCGTCAAATAATTATTAACCTTTTCCTACATTAAAAAAAAAAAATTTGTATCTCTTACTTGACATTTTCGACAATTGATATAATAACGAGTAATCATAACTTTCGCAAAAGTTGTGGCACAAAGTACTAAACATGATTTCCTTGTAAAATTAATTCTAGTAGCTTCACCACTAAACTTGGTGTAAAATGTTAGGAAAATTAGTGATGTCAAGGGTAAATAGATTTTAGAAGTTTTGTCTCTTGTGATTCCTTAAATAGACTACTTTCTTTAGTGCCATGTAAGTAGGGATCGTAAAAACCATTTATTAATTAATTCATTTACAAATCTAAAAGTTAGTTAATTAATTGGATTCAATTCCTCCGTTTAATGATACGAATGAAATCCAATTCATGGACTATTTTTACAAATCCAATTGATCACATATGTTTTTCTTGAGGGGATTACACATGTTTTTGAACTAAATCTAATTGATTATAAAATAGATACCTTTTAATAAATATTATTATAATTATTTAAAAAAATCTTTTTATTAATTAAAAAATATTTTCTTTTTATAATTTAAAAAACACCAGTTATTTGATGTAATTTTAAACAGCTCCACTGCGAGTCGTCGAGTTATGTCGACCACCATAAAAAAATTTGTCGAAATTTTCCCAACAACTACAGTGGACTGTTGGAGCTTCGCAGTGATGGTTGTCAGAGCTCCGTCATCGTTTGTGATAATAATATTTATATTCTACGTATAGTAGAAAAATTAAAACATTTTTTTTTATCTCAAATCTAAATACATAGATGGTAATATTGTCTAGTCAACAAACAATAACAATTGCATAAAAGATTTAGTAGAAAATTTTGGTATCTTCGTACGAGAGCTTTCACACACAAAAGACATCATTTGCAATTTCCAATGTTTGATAAGAAGTCTTCATGTCTTCCTCTATAGCTTCAATGTTGCCCATAGAAGATAAATGACTTACTAATATGTCCTTCTCACGAAATATTATGATCAACTTGTTGTCTATTATAAACTTCAACTTTTGATGCAAAGTAGATTTCACTGCTCCAATAGTGTGAATCCATAGTCTCCCCAAAAGACAACTATATACTGATTTGATATCCTATGCAGTACAACTTCTGCATTTGAGTACTCGACTTTTTTAATGATTTTTTCCCAAACTCAACTTCTACATTCTATACCTATATTATGCAAAACCAAAGCTACTAGTGACTCATTATCTGGTTTCGTCAACATAGGGTAGCCAAGTTGCCTCAGAGGTATAGTCAAACTATAATTAATGCATCATTTAGTTCCCATGAAAGGTATATTTGGAAAATCTCCAAATCTCCAAATTACTTCTTCCATCTCTTGTTCTCTATAATACCATGAAATTGTGTCCCCGATAAGGTTAGCTATACTATGAGTCCAATCACGATTACTTTTAACTCAATATTTGTAATGGATAACTAAAATATTTGTTCGAATTCTTCCAATGTTGGGACCAACTAAAAGTTTTGAAAGGTGAAACATCTTAAATGATGATCCCAATACTTGGTTAAAGCACATTTACTACCAGAAGATTTAGGATATTCCCATATTTATTACATAAACTATCACGTTGAATGATTTTCATTTGATTGTTGATGTCTCTTAAACTTCTAAAATCAAGATGCTTAAAATTTAAAAGTAAATTTTTTCTTTTTTTCAATCCTATTTTTCTACTTAACTCACCACTTGACTAAGGTACTTAAGTTTCCGTAAAAAACCTGAAAATAGATGCAAGATGCCATTATGTTTTAGTTAGAGAAAGACCAAAAAAATAAATTTCTGTAAGATATAAATGTGTGTATATATATATATATATTTATCTTAAATGTTCCAAATGAATGTAAATGTACGAAGTATTCTTTTGGTGACCTATATGAATATTCTTATGATGAGAAGGTCTATTGAGTCTTTTATTTAGTGAAGTTCTTAACGAGTGGCTCTATTGTTCTAAAAGTGGTTCATAAAGTTAATGATCCTATTTTGGAATATTGTTAACTACAATTGGTAAACTATTTGGAGTGACAATATCATCCGAAATATATCAAACTCTAGATAAAATTTTAATGTTAACCAATTAGGATGTACATCCAGAAGGCTAATAATGCAACCTCTAACTAACCTTAAGCTTTACCCAAACTCGAGTATATATTCACACTCATAAGTGTGTGTAAAAGTGACAATTATTTAAGTAAAATGATCTTAAATGAAAATGATCTTAACTAAATAATAAACATATATATGCAAAATAATAAATGATATTGGAACATAAATTTAAGTAAAATCATAATATAAAATAACAAAAACATAACTATTTACCATAAATTCATATAATAAAAGAAAATGCAGGAGAAATAAATGTAAACAGAGTTAACCATTTAACTCAATTATTTATATTAACCTTGACTTTCGAAAGTAACCTTGGTGGAGTCACCATACTCACACCTTTTATAGCTAATCTTAAGCATTAATAAATCAAAGTGCTTGTAACACTTCCTAACAGATTATTTTAAACTATACAACGACCTTTTAACTTTACAAACTAGTCATTCATGTATGTTATCATTGAAACCTTTTGGCTTCTCCATGTATATTAGCTCATCTAGATTGTCGTGAAGAAATATTGTCTTCACATCTATCTGCTATAAATGCATGTCACGACTGGCTACCAAAATTAACACTGCTCTAGTAGAAGTATGTTTGACGAACAAAGAGATATCTCTATATAGTCAATCCCTTTCTATTGTGAATGTAAAAGGATAGTTAAAAAAAAATGTAAGGATCAGAGAAACGACATTAAAAGGACATAAAAATGATAGTTAAAAAAAGTCTCACCCACACATCGAAGCACCTACAGGGTCCGACGTGAGATTCACCAAAATGCATAAATGAGTAGTTCTTATTGAATGTTTCACGGGAGGAATACAAGAATCTTGTATGTTTCTTGAAATTGAGGTCTCAAAAGCTTAAATCACAAATGACTACTGCCATAAAATTCAACTTATGATTGAAGTTTGAGCTTCAAATTCTCAAAAAAAGTTGTATGATGCTTGATAATATCAAATGTCCAGATGTAGCATCAACTTTTTTAAAGGAACCTAATTTAGTTAAACTGATTAAATGCTATTCTATGGTTAAAGGAATGTTTGGTGAGTTGCATGAGGCATAGAATTAATGAGACATACTATATGGAATTGGTTAAAGCCATTTCATAGATTAAGGTAGATGAACTTGTATTTGAAAATAAAGCGCGAACTTGGGAATGGGAAATCAATTACAGGGAATAAGGCGCCGTTTCTACAAGGATAAAGGAAATCGAGTTCTTTCGTAAACCTGAATAGAAACCAAAGGAAGGAGGCAATGCAAGCTCAAATATAAAGCAGCGTGCAACGTTAGAGACTTGGGTGGTAATAGTTTTATGGTGTAAAACCTTTTTCCTTTTTCCCATTTTCGAAAGTCTTAAATAAAATCATAACTAATTTATTTTACTTCTCCATAGATAAAATCGTATTCCCCGCTCATGCTAAAATACTTCAATTTTAAAAAATAAATAAATATTTGCAATTTATATTAACCACTAAATTAAATATGAATAAAATTTATCACACTATAACAAACATACATATAAAAAAAACTAATCACAATATCTATCAACATATATATTCTAAAACACATTAAATAATGAATTAATTCTTTTAAATTTTATTTAACTAATTAGAATAATTTATTATAAAATTTAAGGTAGATGCATTTATCAAATTCAATTTTCTTTTCACTTTGTTACCATCTCAAGTATTTAAATAAGATGATCACTCAAATAAAAAAAATATGCATCATCCTACCATAAGTTTGAATGTTTTCTTAACAAATTCACAAACTAAAATACACATACACTTTTAAATGTCTCCCCATAGGCTTATTACTTCAAGTTCCACGAACCTACTTCTCATTTATATTAAGACTACGACTTTGATAACTTATCGGCCTGCAAAGTATAAGAGAGTAGAAAACTGATTTAATTCACAATTTTATTTATGACTTGGCAAAAAAAAAATCTTGGGTTCGTCATGAAATATTAACTTATAAGTGTGGGATGAGGTACAAGAGAATGAAAAGTAGAAAACTATAGAAGGAAAAAAAAAATAGAAAAAAGTATGTTATCTTACTAAGTAGTAAGCAGGTGACCCTTAAAACATCATTCATTTCAAAAAGTAAGATGATGCAGTATTCCACTATATAGTAATTAGGCGATTCTTAAAAAATCATTGATGTCAAAAAGAGGAGTACACAACAAAAAAAAAAAAATCAAGAGTTTACCTAACTCCAAGTAAGGTTTTAGGATCTATACAATAATAACTTCTAGAGTAATTTTGTAATAAGTTACTCCACTTAGTTACTCAATATCAACAATAAATTTCACCAATGCAACCATCAAATTAAAAGTTATTATTGTCTAGATCAACTCTATAAATTTTTATACAATTTTGAAAATATTTGATATTTCATTAAATTATTTCAAATGAACGTATAAAAAGCTTTTAGTAAGTATCGATGACTAAATTACATAGCTTCAAATTTGGGATTTATATAAATTTTTATGTGTTTGATCATTAATATATTGTGTAAATCATTTGTAGAACGATTATCACATGAAAGGGGGGTTGAATTGTGTTTTAAATTAAAAAAAAAATATTTTTTAACAAGATTAAAACAAAGTGATGAAAATAGAAATTAGCATGAATCTTGATCTTTTGTATCAAATATTTCAAAGAATGATTCACCATTAAAGCTTGTCCGAAAATAGTCATTGTAATAGATTATGCGCATCTTGATATATAAACAGAAAGAACAAATGATGTCGTGATCAGAATATGTCAAATAGAGCTTCAGACAATAACATATTCACGGTGTTGAGTTGATGACATGCAAATTTGTCTTCTTTATAGTGTGGACTATTTAGAGCGTTGACTTTTTTCAGAGTTTGTTACTTAAGGGCGATTACTTTCGTTAGAGCTTTGACTATCTTGAGTGTTGACTTTTTTTTATCAAAGCGATGACTTTTCAATGAAGGAAGACGATTAGATGCTATCAAATCATTTCTTGTATTATATAGTGTCACTTGAGGTGCATTTTAGAGCACATTCACCATACTTAGAATACGAAAATAACAACTAAATCTTGGTGGTCATTTGACTTAGATCAAACATCAGAGAATGCAGTACAAAGGCTTATACAATAATTTGATCTACACAGTTAAACAAAATATTTGTACTTTAAATTTTTTTAATAAAATAATTTTATTATTATCAAAACAAGTAAGAGTTATAGTTCTTAAAAAATTTGATTCTAACATAATCTATAATTGGATCAAATAATTTATTGTTGATAATGAATTATTTAACGAAGTGACTTATATATAATAATAAAATAATAATATTTATAATTTGTAATCATTTTATCATTAGATAAAGAAATAATAACTTCTAAATGGTCAGCCTGTTTCGCTGAACCAAAAAATTAAAACAAAAACTACGGAAAATATCTTGTTAGTGAAGAAATGAAAAATATATATACCTAATTGATCCAAGAATCAAAAGCGAACAATTTATTTAAGTAACTCATAAAGTTAGCTACAAATTACGATATCAAACATAAATAAATACTTAAAAGAAACATGCATATGATATTGTCAAATGCAAACAATATTAGAGTGTACTTTTTCGCACAACTCAATGAAATTTTTGGTAGGAGGAATTGAACCCAATAATTGAGTATAAATGCCAAAACTTAGCTAGTGAGCCAATTCAAAGTCATGTAGTCATATAGATACACTAATACATATTACATTTTAATATTTAATGCATATTATTTTAATTTATCTCTTATTTTCTATTTTCCTTTTTTCTCGATTTCTAATTTTTCTCTACAGATTATAGCTATCAGTAATTATATAGTATTGAAGATATTTATCCTCCAAATTTCAAATAATACATACTATAATTTACAATTTGTGAAAAATAATTATATTTTTAGGTTACAAAAATTTTATGCTAATTTTTTTTATTTAAAAATTGTTATTTGAATGGGTAAAAATGTCAAAATTTTAAATTTAGCAGTTTAAGTAAACAATAAAAAAAATTATTACCAAAATTTACATATATATATATATATATTATTGTAATTATACTATTCATATTTTTATTTTTATATTAGTATAGTAAATTTTAATGAATTTAAAAAATTGGGTACCCCTAACTCAGATGGATCTGCCACCTTATGTGTGTGGGTTTTGGCGGAAAAAAAAGAGAGTGCTAATAATTAACTATAATCTTTTTTATAGATAAAATATATAAATACTATAAAAAAATATACACACATCTTTTTCTTCATTTCTAAGATACGAGAAAAGGAAGTAATTATCATATATCTTAAAGAAAAAAAAAAGGGTGTTTTGTGTTTGTAAGAACCTCTAATAACCATTATTTTATCTTTTTTTATTTGTGTGTGGCGTTGACAAAGAATAATTATTGTATTTTAGAGAATTTTAACTATAACTTATGAAAATAACTTATATCTTAAACTCTAAAAAAAAAATTATTTTTAAAATAATGAAATTCTTAGAATAAATAAATATATAAATTTCCAAACTTTTTTTTTATTTAAGATAAAGAGTATCACATAATCATGAACATGTCACATAAATTCAAAATTTCCATCAAATTTAACAACTCGAAATCATAATATCAGACAACAAAATCCTTTTTGAAGTACACATACATAAGTTTAATATTAAATGCAACTGTAGTTTCAACTCGAGGTCACTACCGGAGCAGGAATTCCCAAAATAAACTACGCTCAAAATAACGTGAACACAATGCATATAATAAGAGTCTTCAAGAAAGGATGGTTTCCGCCTCTCTAATGGTACTAGTCATCACTTGCAACTTACAACTCGTCTGCATCCATAGTGAATGCCAAACACAAACAAAGAAGGGTGAGTTTCGAAATTATGTAACAATATAAGATAAATGAGGAGAACACACAATTAGTCAAATTAGTTCAAACAGGAGAAATATTCAATATCATAATACCAAAGGTTAATCTAAATCAATCACAATAGAGCAGTCACAAGGATAAAATATTATGCATGTCCTATACTATATATTTCTTCATCATTTGGTACCATTCTACTATGAAGTACTTGGTTAGGAGGTCTGATACTATGCAACAAGAGTGAACAAACAATTCATGAATGGCCAAGTCCTCATAGATCCTCTCAACTCACTAATCCACTTAGGAATTCCCCACTAGAGGTACCCTAAGGTCTATCAGTCTTACCTTACAATTCGACTGCCCTCCATGATCAGACTCATTCAGTTGTACTTCCCTGAATCACTAGGTTTGTTAGACTATCCCTATATGATGTCAATATAATCCTAAATTAAAAATCTGCGACACATGTCTCACACTTACTCGATCATCACAACTCGATAAGTTTTAGTTTGACTTTGCAATATTCATCATTATATATGTATATCAGTCAATCACAATAAAATTTCAATATTTGATTTACACTACTCACAATACACAGTCCAGTCTCATCAATCTCAAAATAAGGAATCAAATAAGTGGCACAATAAAGTAATATCACTATTTCAATCAAGTAACAAGAGCATTCTAGTACATATCATTCATACAATAACAATCAGCATAAGATTTCATAAAATCAAACAACATGCAATCTTGATATAAATAAATTCACGATAATTCTATAGGTTGCTAAATTATATCTTAGTCATCACTATCAACATTCATATATTATTAATTAATTATTATTACTTAATAGGACTCGACCGTACGTAGTAAACTCTTGATGAATAACTGGGAATTTCGGTGTTTCCATTCATCCCACATTATTTTATACTCATATAATCGATCTTCCTCTCACCCCTTACCTTGACTGAAGATTTTTCTCAATGAAGCCGATTCGCTGATTTAACGTGTCGCGTCTTCACCAACCACTACCTCTAATTGCAATTAGAAAGTGGCTACCGACAGAGCTAACTCCTTATTTTTTCTTCTGATCTTCTATCAGCACAAGTCATCACTCACATATGGATATATATATAGGGATATCTAGGTTTTGCATTATTCATATTATTATTATTATTATTATTATTATAACATAATACAAGAAAATATAATAACTAGTGTAAAACTAAACTAATTTGAAGTGAACACAACATCAGTTAAGTATGAAGGTAAGATTTAGATTTTTCTTGATGAAGTCAAACCTATCTTCAGGTAATAGTTTGGTGAAAATGTCAGTTCATTGGTGTTTAGTGTCTACAAATTGAATTTTTAATACCCTTTTTTGAACAAAGTCTCTAATAAAGTGGTGTTTGATCTCTATGTGTTTAGCTATATAATGTAAGATAAAGTTTTTGGTTAGACAAATGGCAGAAGTGTTGTCACAATAAATGTACTCAGCCTCGGATGTTGATATTGCAACGATGTTTTATCTCTTACTTGACCAAGATATTAAGTTTTCACCTAAAAAAATGCAGTTGCCACTAGTGCTCTTTCTCTTAAGTTTATCTCCAGCATAATCTGAATAATAGTATCCAATAAGTTTGTAGTTATAAGATTTCTTGTAGAACAAGGTAATGTTGGTAATGCCTTTTAGGTATCTAAGGATTCTCTTTTAGGTATAATGTCATGTCTTGAAGCGGTAAGGTGCAATAGGGATCCTATCATTCCTCTATAGGATTTTGAACAATCTTTTTTTTCCCACCTTAATCATCTTTTCCAAGTGAACAAGTATAGTACATTGGTGTAGCCATATGTTTGTAATCACTCATTTCAAACTTTCTAAGAAGCTCTTTTGTATATTTAGTTTGATGAATGTATATACCTTTTTGACTTTACTGAATTTGTATCTATAAGAAGATATTAAGTTCTCCCATCGTACTCATTTGAAATTCAAGCTGCATCAATTTAGAAAATTCTGGCCACTAGAGCAAATGTCTTAGTGTAATCAATGCCCTCTTGCTGACTGTAGCCTTGTGCAACAAGTCTTGCCTTATTTTTGACCACTTCACTGGTTTCTAAAAACCCACTTGGTTCCAATGACGTTCTTCTTTGGTCTAGGTACTAGATCCCAAACATCATTCCTCTTAAATTCTTGAGGACCTATATTAAGAGTTTCAATTTCACTATGAAAATCCTCTTAGTTTTTCATTTCTAGTTTTCAGATTCTGAGTTTGCATATTCTCATATTAGAGAGTCTAGATGAAGGAATTTGAATTTCTATCCAGGTTTGTAGTCTTGATGAATTTGATTGGAGTGTTCAAAGATGTCTCCTGATTATGACTTTTAATCTGCCACTTCTGTTTTTGCTGATGTATCGGGTTTCTCTGATGGTAATTATGATTCTTCTGGTAGTTCCAGTTTTGTTGATGTGTGTGATTTCTCTGCCAATTTTGATTCTGTTGATACTCCAGATATTTCTTGTTCATCATATGGTTATGGTTGTGGTTTTGGTTCTGATAAGGATTATGCTGACTAGTCCTTCTTCCACTAGAGTCAGTTTGCTTCTGCTTGTTAGGTCTTGGAACATAGACCTTTTTTCTTTCATATATTGCAAGCATCCATTGACAAGGCACCATGAGTGGTGTTTCAATTTGATTTCTTAGAATATCTGCAGTAGAAACAATTTTATCCTTTGGTACCCAAATCTTGTTGGGTTTTAGTTTGTTAGATTTTAAAGATTTGTTGTCTTTCCATGTGGTTAACATATGACACGATATTTTAGTGTGACCTTTCTTATAACAAATACACAAATCATCAGAGGGAACAAACTTAGGTTCAATTACTTTTTATTGAAATCCTATTCCTTTTTTATCATTCCTACTAACACCATAAATCATAGATGCATACTTACTTCTTTACATACCATTATCAATAAAATCTTGAAATACTTCTTCATGCTTATCAAAGTTACATGTGGTTAAACTATAATTATTTTTCAGAGTTAGATTTTTAACGTTATGTTCAGAAATATCAGTTTTCATATTTGCGTTTTCTGTTTTAAAATCAATAATATCAGTTTTCAAAGTTGCATCATTTGTCTTAAGTTTAGTAATATCCGTTTTCAGATTTGTATCTTCTATTTTAAATTTAGTATTTTGATTCTTTAAAACATAAATTTTTTCAATTAGATTTGTATTTTCTTTCTTAAGTGTTTTTAGATTTAAAGACAATTTATGATTAGTATTTAAAAAATTATTTATAGCAGTAATTAAATCAGATCGAATAAATTCACAAAATTCCTTAATTTCTTCATATGCTAATTCACTTCTAGAGTCAAAATCTGTATTGGATCCAGAGGTAGAGTTGGTATGAGCCATCATACCTAAATCTGCTTGTTCATTGTCAGAGGATTCCTCATAATCATCCCATGTAGCCATCAAACTTTTCTTCTTGGGTTTGGAATATTTCATATGGTGTTTCCCTTTCTCCATATTTGAACATTATGACTTGATATGTCTAGGTTCATTGCATCCATATCATATGATGTTTTTCATGCCATATTTATCACAATTCTCTCTATTGGTTTGCTTGGAATATCTTCGAGGAAATTTCTTCTTTTTATTGTGTAGCATCTTTAGAATTTTTTTGGATATGAAAGCAATCTCGTCTTCCTCTGAGTTCAGATTCTGATCATCTGAAACACTATCCTCTGATTCTGATGATGCCTTTAGAACCTTCTTCTTCTTAGATTTCAAGGCCAAAGTCCTATTATTCTTTTTAGCCTTATCTTCTTTAAGCTCAATTTCATGTGATTTGAGATAGCTGGTTAATTCTTCCAACTTTAGACTATTCAGATTCTTTGCTTCCTGAATGACAGTGATCTTAGGTCTCTAATTGCTTGTCAAGCTCTGAAAAATTTTCTTCATATGATCAACAATAGTATAACTCTTATCAAATACCTTTAATCCTGAGACTAGAGTATGAAATCTGGAAAACATTGTTTCAATGTCTTCATGTTTTTCCATCTTGAACAACTCATACTTTTTGACTAAAAGATTGGCCTTTGCTTCCTGAACTTGCTTGCTTCCGTCATAGGTCAGAATCAAACTATCATAAATACTCTTTGTTGTCTCCTTATTAGTGCGCTTGTCAAACTCCTTGAAGGTGATTTCATTTATCATGAATGTTCTTGACTTATGATGCATCTTGTACATCTTCTTCTGATTAACATTCATCTTATTTCTTGGAATTTCAATACCATCAGTATTCTTCGGAGCAATATAACCATCTTCCACCAAGTGCCAAAGTTCAAGATCTTGTGAAATATAGAAACCTCTCAACCTGTCTTTCCAATACTCAAAACATTCTCAATCAAACAGAGGTGGTCTGTTGATATTTCCTCCATCGGCTTCTTCACTGAATCCAAACATATTGAACCCTTAGATCTTTTCTCAAACACTGTAAAGTGCTCAACCTTGAGACCGAGCTCTGATATCAAATGAAGGTGAGAACATGGGAAACGGGGTTGAATTATGTTTGTCGAAGTTGATAACTTTTTGATAATTTATAAATAAATAAAGAAACTAGTTTGGTTTTGGTGACTTAGATAAGAAGCAACTGGATTTAGAAGCAGCAAACAACAAAAGCATAAATAATTTGACACATAGCTTTATTTTGGTTCATCACTTCTTTGGCTACATCCAGTCCCTTTATTCATAAGGCTTTAACCCACTAATTCAAATACCTTCAATTACAAAACACCTGACCCTCCAATTCAGTCTTCCCAAACAACCTGATAACCCCATATTGAAGAATGAACTAAACCACTATCGAAAATGATACAAAAGATTGAACCTTGAGTAGTTGCTTCTAACAAAGCTGATAATAATAATAACTCTCACACTATAAGAAAAGAACAATCAAAAAATATTTCTAAACTAAACAAGTGTTTCTTTCTTTGAACTCTAAGATGAATTAGAACTTTGAGCTTGAGTTCTTTTTTTCTACTTTTCAATGCAATTCTCCTTTACCCTTGAGTATCTATTTATAGTGAAAATTTGGTCTTCAATTTAGTCCTTGTTTAATTCTGAATTGTATCTTGTTCAAATTGAGTTTGTAAATTCTTCAAATTGATTCTATTTCTCTTTTGTGTAGATTGAGTTTGTAAATTATTCAAATAAACTCTTCTTCAATTTATGCTCAAATATTCTTCGAATCTTTTACTAAATGTTGATCAAATCTTCTTCAAATCTTCATTAAATGTTGATCATATATTCTTCAAATCTTCATTAAATGTTGATCAAATATTCTTCAAATCTTCATTATATGTTGATCAAATATTCTTCAAATCTTCGTTAAATCTTGACCATGTCTTCTTTTCAACTTGGTCAAATATTTTCTTTAACTATAAATTTGAATCAAATCTTATTTTAGATTTTCTTCGATTATAAATTTGAATCAAATCTTATTTTAGATTTTCATCAATTATAATTTTGAATCAAATCTTATTTTAGATTTTCTTCAATTATAGGACTCTTCTTTCATACTCTTTGAAGTTAAATATATTGTTTTCATAAAATACTTTTGTTAGTATAAAAAATCTAAATAGAAAACCAATTTGGTTCCAACATCAGCAACACAAAATTCTCTCCTTAAATCTCAAAATTCCATTCGCATGCATTTAAAATCAGGTTATCTCCTGTAAGACCCATAATTTTAAAGTGTACTTTATGTATTTTAGTGTATTTTTGAGTATTGAACTCGGAGGCTTTTTCGCCAAGTTATTAATATTTTGGAGTTTATATGATCAAAAAGATATTTTGATGCCCGATTAGAATTACTCATCGATAAATAAATTAAATTAACTGCGATGAATCTTTTACGAAGAATTTAATGCATTATGGGTAAAATAGTAATTTAATAAATATCTAAAGATTTTGAGATATTTGTTAATTATAATTAATATATAATATATATATATGTATATATTTATATATATATAGAAAAGGAAGGGAAGGAATTGGAAAGAAAGGAAATAGAAAGGAAAGAAAAAGGAAGAAAGGAAAAGAGAGAGAGAAACAAAACATTTTCCATCCTCTTCCTCTGCCTCGCGCCAAGCTTATTCTCCCTTCCTCCATTGTTGCTCGTTTTTGCTTTCTTTTCTTTCCTTTGAGTTCGAAAATTGATAGTGGGTGATAGGACAAGGATTTCTCAACTTCACTCTTCCTCTTTGATTCGAAAACAGAGAAAAACGGTATTAGGGATTCAAACACAAACCTCCCCGTTTTACCTAGATCTAAGCTTCGTTTCAAGAAGTGATAGAAGGGAAGGTTGCTCACCTTCGTGCTACGGTGCTAGTGAACCAACTTTGGAAGCAACGTTGCGAACGGAGATATTACCGGACTTACTCACGGTACCGAAATCGAACGAAAAAAGCTAAAGTGAAGGTAAGGGCTCATTCCAAACTTTTAGTTTGCATTTAGGGCCTTATCTGTAGTTGTGTGGAAAAGAATTTTGTTAGGGTTAGAGTATTGATTTGGGAAAATGTATCTAAGGCTTTATGGGTAAAATCTTAGAGTTAGGGTTTGGTTATATTGATGAATGCTTCGTGGAAAATGAATTTAAACTCATTTAAGTATGATTTTGAGTGAATGAAACTTCTGTGTTTGAGTGGTGAATTGTGTTGATTTGTGTTCGTTGTTTTGACGTGTTCTTAATTGATACTGATGAAACTTGAGATGTGTTTGTGTGGTTTGTGTGGAAAATGATTTGGTGCGAGTTATGGATTGAAGGTGAAAGTATGTTTGAGTTAGTTCTGTGTGGAATTTGAAAACTATTAAGTTAAACGAGTATTAAGAATGGGGAATCTCTTAATGTCTCGTTTACTTAATGAGAGTTTGTGAAAATCGTTTAAGTTAAATGAGAATTAAGAATGGGGAATCTCTTAATGTCTCGTTTACTTAATGTTGTTTTTAAAATCGTTTAAGTTAACTGGGCGTTAAGAATGGGGAATCTCTTAATGTCTTAGTTACTTAATGTTTTTTGAAAATCGTTTAAGTTAACTGGACGTTAAGAATGGGGAATCTCTTAATGTCTTGGTTACTTAATGTTTGTTTTTTTTTTTGAAAAATCGTTTCAGTTAAATGAGTATTAAGAATGGGGAATCTCTTAATGTCTTGTTTACTGAATGTTTTGTTGTGGAAATCGTTTAAGGCAAAAGTATATTATGAATGGGGAATCTCTTAATATGTCTGTTTGCTTAATGTTTGGCGTGAAAATCGTTTAAGTCAAATGAGTGTTAAAAATGGGGAATCTTTTAATAACTGCATTTGCTTAACGATTGTTGTGAATGGAGTCAGTATACGCTCATGCATTTTCATGCTTTTTGTAAATCGTGTAGACCCGTGATAGGTGGCACCTTGATAAATAGTACTTTGGCCTGTGATAGGTGGTACGTTTATGATTTACGTTTTTTGTAAATTGTGCAGACCCGTGATAGGTGACACCTTGGTAAATAGTACTTTGGCCCGTGATAGGCGGTACATTTACGATTTACGGTTTTTTGTAAATTGTGCAGACCCGTGATAGGTGGCACCTTGGTAAAGAGTACTTTGGCCTGTGATAGGCGGTACATTTACAATTTACGTTCTTTTAGTAAACCGTGCAAACCCGTGATAGGTGGCACCTTGGTAAACGATACGGGCCCGTGATAAGCAGTACGTTTATGGTTTACGCTTTTTAGTAAATTGTGCAGACCCGTGATAGGTGGCACCTCGGTAATTGGTACTTTGGCCTACGATAGGCGGTACAATTATGATTTACGGCCCTTCGAGGAGGGTTTTGGTTTGGAATTCCGAGTCCATGCATTTTGGCATATACGCATTACATTAGGGTGCTTGGCACACGAGTCGTGGTTGAATCAAATTTCTGATTGTGTTGATTTTGCTAAGTGTTATGTTTTGAAATTATGTGTAAGTGTGTTTGATTCAAAATTATGATTGTGTTGATTGTGCTATGTGTTATGTTTTGAAATTATGTGTAAGTGTGTTTGATTCAAGTTTGTGATTGTGTTGATTTTACTAAGAGTTATGTTTTGAAACTGTGTGATAGTATGTTGGATTGTAAAACGATTTCGAAACTCTTAATGTCGTGGTGATTGTATGGGTATTGATAAGTGTTAAGGTTTGGAGTGGTGTTTAAATATGATTGAGTTAGTTATGTATTTTTGAAAGAATATACAGGGAAATCGATTTACCCAATCGATTTAATGAGTTACAAGGACTTCCCTTGCCAAAAATCGATTTACCCAATCGATTTTGTAATATGTTTTTTTCAAAACCACTTAAGAAATCGATTTAGTAAATCGATTGGATTCACTACAGGGGCTCTGTCTTTCACGAAATCGATTTGCCCAATCGATTGGATTCATTACAGGGGCTCTGTCTTTCACGAAATCGATTTGCCCAATCGATTGGATTCATTACAGGGGCTCTGTCCTTCTCGAAATCGATATCCCCAATCGATTGATGCAAGTCTAGAGTTCAATTTTTACTAAAAACTTTCAGGAAATCGATTTGCCCAATCGATTGGCTCAGTAGGAAATCTTATTTTGAGTTAGATAATGGACTTCTCAATTGATTATCAATGTATTGGCCAGTTATGTATTACTTGATGGATTGAGAACTTTCTTTTGATTTCATTTACATTTGGCAAGCATTATATGAACTTTTAGCATATGGAAAACCCTTCTAAGATGTATGATAAGTGAAAAGGTTATTTGTGCATTTAAAAGCTTGAATGTTATGTGTTAACTGTTAATTTCGGTTGGTGACCCTTTACAACTATTGTGGAAATCTGGGCTTTGCCCTCAGATGAGAGTCAGAATGATCCTACCAGTTCGTACCCTACGGATGGGAATGTGGATGGGAGTGCTTGATTGGAGCTACGTTAGGAGGATCTCACGGGGCGCGTGGAGATTACTCAAGGCGTATAGTTTTTTTTTTGTTATGTATAGAATGATCAGACTAGGTTGTCACTCAGGACACATATGTCTTTCTTTTGGGCTACCTTTATGTTAAGTTGGAAGGATGTACATGTACTAATGTTGACATCAGGACATGCTTTGGATTTATATTTTGAAAAACTTTTCCGCTGTTTGTAAATTATAATGACTAAATTATTTATCCAAAGGTTTTACATTATTTATTTCTCTGTTGTATTTTAATTTCTTTTGAAAAAAAATACACCATCGCTTTGAAAAACGGGGTGTTACATCTCCGTGGTCAATCAACTATAACTTATCCAAAAGGTATAAATCCAATTTCTAATTCTTTTCAATCTCTTCTAATAGTCCACTATTTACCTTCAACATTCCCAATTTAATGCTTTCTGGTGTCACTTCACACCTAAACTAAGATCTTTAAACTGTTCCAATAACTCACTATGTTTAACCATTAAGGCAGATACACTCAAAGTCTTCCTACTCAAGGCATCAACCACAACATTGGCCTTTCTAGGGTGATAGTTAAGCTCCAAATCAAAATCTTTAAGAAATTCCATCCACCTACGTTGTCTCATATTCAACTCCTTCTGGTGAAAAAGGTACTTAAGGCTCTTATGGTCACTAAAAACCTCAAATCTAGATCCATATATATAGTGTCTCCGCATCTTAAGTACAAATACAATTGTTGCTAGTTCTAAGTTGTGGGTAGGGTAGTTCCTTTAATGAATCTTTAGATGACTAGAAACATATGCTACAACTTCCTATCTTGCATAATTACTCCACCTAGTCCTGAACCAAATGTGTCCCAATACACTACAAAGGGTACACTCAAGTTAGGTAAAACTAAGACCGGTGCAGAGGTCAATCGTATCTTAAGTGCTTGGAAACTATTCTCACAATGGGTATCCCACACAAAAAATTTCCCTTTTCGGGTCAACTTAGTTAAAAGTAAGGCTAACTTGGAGAATCCTTCTATGAACCTACGATAATAACTTGTCAATCCTAGGAAACTCCTAATATCAGTCACTGACTTAATTGCTTTCCATTCTAAGACAATCTCCACCTTGGCAGGATCAGCAACTATTCCACCTTTTGAAGTTACATGTCATAGGAAACTTACTTCCTTTAACCAAAATTCACAGTTAGACAACTTGGCAAATACTTGTTTCTCCTTAAGGGTTTGCAAGAAAATCTTTAAATGTTCGCCATGCTCTTCCTTAGTGTTAGAGTACACTAAGATATCATCTATAAACACAACCATACACTAAGATATCTTCAAATAGCCAATCCATACAGAGAATCACATCGACTAGACGCAAAGGTAAACACGCTAAGTCAACTCAGAAATCCATTCCCAACCCCAAACTTAATCTATTGCTTGTCCCCAAGCAACAATTAATTTCATATTTGGTGCTGTTAAAAGAAAACTTAAACTCAATTTCTCAATTTAAATCAAACCCAATTCTCAAAGTTTCAGCTAGTACAAAACATCCATCATACTCTATGGTTGCTTACAAAAATAACGAGGTTTGTACACCTTGGCATTCATTTATCAAATTCAACTCTCTCTTCACACAATCTCACCAAAATTTCTCTCAAGTGTTTAGAAGGGTTATGAATTTATCACTCAAATCCTAGAGCATGCATCACGCTACCATAGGCTTGAAAAAATTCTAGTTAGCAATCACAATGCAGCAAACACATACATTTTTGGAGGACTTTCGGGTTGTAATGGGGCTTAGGTAAGGGTAGGACATTTTGGGATAGTAGGCTTTACTACTTGGAGTTAGGCATATATTTCCAAATCATTCTACCATTTTTTTTCTTCACCTTTTCATTCTGGAGATTCTCAAACATTAACAAAAGAACTAAGAAGATATTATTTATCAAGATATTATTTATCGTTTTTTTTTTCTTCTTTTCTTCTTTTTATTTTTCTATTTTTTTTTTTATTTTTTTTTTTTGAGAATCACCACCCCAAACTTAAAAGGTTGCTATCCCATGAGCAACCCCAAACTTAGAATTTGATAAAGACAAGACAAAATTTTTTTACCTAACTCCAAGTAAGGTGATATAATTGAAGTAGGGTTTTTGTTTTGTAATGTGGCTAGTAACCGAAATAAAGGGGCAAGGCTCAAAGGGGCTAGCAAAGGATAACATTTTCATAGGGTAGTTAGAAAGGCTCAAACGACCAAATAAAATTGCCTCAATGTATGCATAAATTACAAGTGATGCAAGTCAGAATTAGTGCAAGTTCTGAAGGGATAATACATGTCTGGATAATCACACAACAAAGAATTTAAGTGTTTAGGATCAAAAGCTCACAACTAGGATAATAAGAGAGAGTATGAACTATCTAAATGATGCAAAACATGCTACTACAAAATTTATTTAGTGTTTGTTTATTTAATTGCGAGTTAGACTACTACAAAATTTATTTAGTGTTTGTTTATTTAATTGCGAATTGAGCAATGATATGAGCAAAGAAATATAATTTAAATTTCAAAATGTCAAACATAAAACTTAAGACTAAATGCAAGTTGTTAATAATTATTCATCATAGTGCACGTTTACACACAATTAAAAAGAAACAAATTCAAATAACAAAAACAAGATTGCAAAAATTAAAAGTTACCTCTACTTGTGGGTTGCCTCCCACGAAGCGCTTCTTTAAAGTCATTAGCTTGACGCCTCAACTATTGTCAAGGTGGCATATATGACAGGAAGAACACATCATCCTTCATTTTCTTTTTGTTTGGTAGAAATTCCATGAACTTAAGAAATAAAAGGTGTTGCTTCCATGTCCTTCTCAATTGGACAGTGATGAACAAGGCATATATTGAATCTCGAACTTTATCAATCTCTTCTTTTTTCTTTTCCTCGTTCGTATTTTCCTCTTTTTCCTCCTGCTTATCTTCTTCTACCATAACAATGAAATTATCTTCGATCTTCAACTTCTCCTCCATCATCTCAAACTTAACCACTTGCTCAAATAACCTCTCACATTGACTTTCAAATCTTTCAATTGAAACCATGTTATTCTTCATGAATTCAACCAAAACGTCCGTAATGTGAAAGTCTTTGTCATCTGATTCTTTGGATAGAGTTTTAGGAGGTAGAATTTGTTCCCAATAGATCTTTTTAATATAATACTCGTCGTTTTCTGTTGGTTTGAGAAAAAAGTCTTCATATTCTATTAGTTCATCAAGGTCATCTAAACAACGTCCATTCTTATGTGCTTTTCCGCAAAAGTCACATCTAAGAGGCTTCCACGGAGGGATTTGAGGGTGATATCTTAAAAATGAATGGCTCAAGATTTGCCCCTCAATCATGCGACATATACCCGATATAAGACAAGTATCACACTCTTCATATAATTGTAGTACAATATCATCATCATAATCTTCCATACTCTACAGCGCATAGTTATCTCAAACAAAGAAGAGAAAAACCACTAGACATGACATTAGCAAGTTCAACAAATAAAAATAGAAAAAAAAATTCAAAAGATAAAAAAAAAAAGTAAATAAAAAATTAAAAAAAAATAAAAAAAATAAAAATTTTTATTGCAGAGCAAAAAATTTCAATTAAGTAAATAAATTAAATTCAATAGTGATATGACAATCCCCGGCAACGGCACCAAAAACTTGATAGCGTTTCAGCAAGTGTACTGAATCGTTGCAAGTAATAATAAAACGGTAGTACCGAGTGTCGAACTCAAGGATTGCGTTTTACTATTGAATTATATTTAATTACTAAAATTGAACTAAAAGGTTCCAAAGTTGATTGAAATAATGTTTGAAATTAACAACAATAATAAAATTGATCTTTTATAATGAGAAAAATGTCAGGGACGAGTTTCACTTCGAATCCAACCTTGGTGTCTAATTTGATCCTAGTTACTAAATTCCTTTATTGAATTATTACCGAATTCTCTTTATTATTCTTGACCTAATGTCTTAGTGACAGAACCTTTAATTCCAAAGTAACCCCTAATTCCTTAGTAGATTTAAGATTAGAATTAAGCATTAGCGTATAGAAATTCTCTTGTAAATTATTGCTTTGCAACTAATTTAATTGGTTTCATGACCTGCATCTATCCCTAGACTACAAATTCATGAATTTCTCATCTCAAGCATTCGTAAAGTCCACTTCCGTTTCAAAATACAAATCGTAGAACATTTTAATGTTGATCAAGCAATAAAAAGCATTAAGCACAGAGATGAGAAAAGCAATTCAATAAACTCATTCATATAACTAGAAATCAAATCAGAAAAATAAGGGTTTCATCTGGTTACACTCATCCCTAACAAATAGGGTTTAGTTACTCATGACAGAGATACAAAAGATAAGGATTAAAGAAGAATTACAAGAATGATTCATGGATGATTCTTGATAAAACTGCTTCAATGGCGTTAGAAACGGCCGTCTTTGAGTTTCTATGCTAGGGCACAAGTCTCCCAACTTCCCAAGAGTCAAAAAGATCCCTAAACAGTGAAAAAATTGGGTTTTTATGATTGCTGATGCGCGTTACGCGCTCCAGGCGCGCGTTGGCAGTACTAAACAGCGGGAAATGCGCTCCAGGCGCGCAGGGCGCGCTCCAGGCGCACAACATCTGCTGTCTGATGTATTTTGCATTTTTCTCATCTTTTGAGTCTGAATTTGGTCGGGGTGTCTTCATGAAAGTTGTAGATATGGATCTTAGCTTTCATTAGCACTTAGATTGACTCCAATTGGACATCTATAACTCCAGATATGGCTGAAATACTCCATATAGGTCATGTTGATTTCTCACCAAAATTCAACACTGCACTAAAACAAAGTAACAACGCAAAACTACGAAAAATCTCTACTTAATTAAGCAAATAAGAACAAAAACATTTCATTAAATCAAATAACTAAAATCAACAAAATATATTAAATAACTCATTAAATTAACTAATGATTAAAGATAAATAAGACTAAAATCAATAAAAATTATGCATATGATGAAGAGTCATCACATACACATGGATAAAAATGTCGAGACAAACACTAGAGGTGTTAAGAAAATTACTAGTTGGGGTACTCATAATCAAATCATACTACAAACGAGACATATGTAGTCCTAAACGTCTTATACAATCAAGGGATACAAAGGAATGAGTGGCACCACAATCAAATAGCACAAATAAAGGAGCATCAATTATGAGACACGTACCTTGGATCAAGTTGTCTTTCTCATACGCTTTTGCACACTGAGGGAAAAGACTCTTCCATTGGATTTAGGTCAGCTGGCTTGGGAACTCTGGTTTCCTGGTTTTGGAGTCTTCCTTGGGTAGGGGAATGTGGTGCTGATGCGGCCCTGTTGTTGACAATTAAAATAAGTAATTACAGCATCTCTACATTCATATGCCATGTGACCATGCTTACCACACCTACCACATCAGATAGGAGTAGGTGGATCACCATTATTACCATTGTTGTTGCTCGAGACTTGACTTCTGTTATTACTATTCCCGTTACTAACTCCTCATCCATTGGGATTTCCTTTACCACGCCCATATGTATAACTATTTCAATTTCCTTTCCCATTACCACTGCTATTTCCTTTTCCAACTGAAAGACTATATTGTTGATAATTCAGACGACTTCCAGATTTACTAGGAGGAAAAGAGTAAGGTTTCTCTCTATTATGATGCATAGGCCTCTTGTCCTTCATGGTTCCAGTGTTTCGGTAATATGCCTTTTCAGCACGACTATCTTCATCATAAATCCTACTCTTATTCACTAGGGTAGGAAAGCCACAAATCTTTTTCATTCCAACATGTTTCTTGATCTCTGGCCTAACTCCCATTTCAAATTTGATGCACTTAGACTTTTCTCCTGCCTCTCCAACATAGAGTGGATAATACCTAGATAACTCCTCAAACTTAGCAGCATACTCAGCTATTGACATATTCCCCTGTTCCAATTTGACAAATTCCATTTCCTTCCTATTGCGAATGTCTTTAGGGAAATACTTCACTAGGAACATGTTCTTGAATACAACCCGAATAATTGCAGACCACATGGCGTTATTCCACCAATGTTCAGCTTCTTTTGTCAACATAAAGATTCCCAAATGCACTTTTTGACCTTCGGGACATGCCACACCTTTGAAGATTTTCTCAACCTCTTGCAACCACTTATGAGCTCCATTAGGATTATAGTGACCTTCAAACAATTGAGGATTACACTTGTGGAATCGATCCATCACTATGAACTCATTTATTTGCGCATTCTTTGGCCACCACTGTAGGTAGTAGCTTGAACAACAGCTTGAGTAGCAACCTGTGCAACTTGAGTAGTAGCTTGTGCAGAGGCTTATGTAGTAGCTTGAGATTCAGCCAAAGCATGGAGAGCCTGGACTGTAACTCCAGCCAATGGACTCTAGAGCCTTAACAAACGCAACATCATTCCTTCCACCATCCATTACTACCTACATCAATAAGATAAACCAATCGAATATAGTGAGAGACATAGGAAAGTGAGAAACTTACTTAGTTCTGCACCACTAATACAATAATGACTATAACAACAACACCCATAACATAGGACACACAAAAACATAGTGAACATATAACACATTTACGGTCTGATTGAACAAACTAGCTCTGATACCACTAATGTGACATCCTAAACAAAAAAAAAAAGAGTTTATTTTCTTATTTTTAAAACAATGAAATTCTTTGAATAAATAAACATATAAACTTCCCAACATTTTTATTTATTTAAGATAATGAGTATGACGTAAACATGAACATGTCAAATAAATCCAAAATTTTAATCAAACTTAACCACTCGAAATCATAATATCAGACAACAAAATTCTTTTTGAATTACACATACATAAGTTTAACATTGAGTGCAAATGTAGTCCAAATCGGATGTCACTATCAGAGCAGGAATTCCCAAAATAAAATACACTCAATATAATGTGAACATAATCCATATAATAAGATTCTTCAAGAAAGGATGGCTTTCTCCGTTCTAATGGTACTAATCATCACCTGCAGCTTACAACTCATATGCGTTCATAGCAAACGCCAAACACAAACAATGAAGGGTGAATTTCAAAATTATGTAACAATATAAGATAAATGAGGAGAATACGGATTTAGTCAAATCAGTACAAACAGGAGAAACATTCAAGATCATAATGTCAAAGGTTAATCTAAATCAATCACAATAGAGTTGTCATAAGGATAAAATGCTATGTATGTCCTATACTCTATACTTCTTCATCGTTTGGTATCATTCTACTCTAAATTACTTGATTAGGAGGCGTCATACTATGCCACTATAAGAGTGGAAAAATAATTCATGAATCGATAAGTCCTCACAGATCCCCTCAATTCAACCCGAGACACATATATGCGACTATCAGGATACTCTTGTGTTGCACGATAGTTCTCGGCCTTAAGGAATAACCCACTAATCCACTTAGGAATTCCCCACTAGAGGTGCCCCCAAGGTCTATCAGTATTAGATTAGAGTTCCATTGTAGTCCCTCATGATCAGGCTCATTCAGTTGTACTTGTTTGAATCACTAGGTTTGTCAGACTTTCCCTATATGATGACAAAATAATCTTAACTCTAAAATCTACAAAACGTATCTCACACTTACTCGATCATCACAACTCAATAAGTTTCAATTTAACTTCACAATATTCATCATTATATATGTATATCTATCAATCACAATAAATTCCTAATATTTAATTTATACTACTCACAATACACAGTTTAGTCTCATCAATCACAAACTAAGGAATCAAATATGTGGCACATTCAAGTAATATCACCATTTCAGTCAAGTAACAAGAACACTCTGGTACATATCATTCATACAACAACCATCAACACAAGGTTTCATAAAATCAAACAATATGCAATCTTGATAAAAACACATAAGGTTTTATAAAATCAAACAACATGCAATCTTGATATAAGTAACACATATGTCCTCAAAATTGCTTAGCGAAATTTCTTTTTGCTTAACGATTTTGTTCTATAGATACAACAGTACTTTTGGTTTTACCACACAACCAAGTCTTTTTAAAAATGAATTGTTATAATATTATAAGTTTAGTGCAAAAGTCGTTTAATTTAATTTTTAATAAAACAAAATTAAAAATATCATTTTCTTAACTTTGATTTGTATAACAACAATATTATGAAATTAATTACATAATTTCTAATTTAATATGGTTTTTATTTATAGATTTTTAATTAAAGATTTTAAGTTTTAATAAAACTTAATTAAAAATATCATGTGTTATTTGAATTGCATAACAGCAACATTATAGACACAACACCATATTAACAACTAGAATTGTTTGAACAGAATTAAATTCTTAAATTATGGGACCAGTACATACATGGTTTGAGACCTAAAGGATGAATAGAAGAACTTTTTTTTTTAAGAATTTTTTTTTAAGGTCCAATTTAAAGGAAAAACTTTAAAGATTGCAGGAGTATCTTTACATACAAAGTTATTATTTTAAATTTTGAATCGACATTTTTTTTTTAGAATTATAATTTGAATCTACAATGATTATTTCTTATCTCCAAGAATAAATATTAGGCACAATTTATGCAAATGTAACATATTTATATTTCATTAGGTATCCCTTAATTTTTCAATCATATTTTATGATAATATGCTACTTTTTGTTTCATCCGATAAAGTTTACTTATATTTATAAAACATAATATTTTTTTCAAGCTAAAAGAAAGCTCTAAGTTACAATTTTATTACTTTCAATATTGTAACAACAACACCTTTTAACATTTTCAGCGTCTGGTTCACAAAATCCTCTATAATATTTTCTGTTGGTGCAGAAGGACATGCAATCAGTTTTTTGGTCACATTGAGAAAAACACTTCACGCGGTTAAGTTCCAAATTGCTCGTACCTATTGAAAAGAGTTATATTAATATAATGATAATCAATATACATAAGAAAAATAATATATAAAAGATTCGAACTCTATTATGCAAAATGTCTGCATACCTATTGAGAATAGAAAAACTAAAATCAAGGTTGCCAGAATAAACTTCATTTTAGTAATTATTTTTATTCCTCTTCTTCAATGATCCTCTATAAATCAATATATAAATTTATCATGCTTGTGTATGAATATATATAATTAATTTTGTCAAAAAAATATAATAAATAAAATACATAAAAATATTTACTTTACTTTATTGATGCACAACTTTTTATTATTTATTTTAAAGTTAAAGTTTTATTCGGTCAAAAATATGACCAACTTTCCTTTTAAGATTACATTTTATTATTTACCATTTTAATAAGTGAAAAAAAATCTCTACACCATATAAAGTGAATATTAATGAATTAATTTCTTTGGATATTGTTTTGTTAGGATGAAAAAATATACAATCACAATGTTTGAAGATTTTTCTTTGAATTCAATTATATATATA
>JBBPBT010000230.1:916102-926204 GCA_037974875.1 Cicer bijugum
TGGTGTATCTGCCTTTATAAATTTTATTATTTATATAAACAATAATCATTTTAAAACTATAAAGACTAAAAACATTGTAAATATTATTGAAAATCAAATATATTTTATTCTTTACGAATGATCATCTCTAAATATTGTTGCTTTTTCTCATAGGAAACACCTTTGCATGCAACAATTAAGAAAAAAAAAACCATCGACTTTCAAAAATAGTATACAAGAAAATAATATATATAACATCGTAAATATAAAAATATCACTGACAAATGATAGACTTATTGTAGAAACAAGAAAGACATTTTTTTACAACAATTTTTGTAACAAAAAATTCAAGACACAAAAATTACAGGTTAAAATCATTTCTTTGAGTTTACTTTATTCAAATCACTATCACAAAGGTTCAGAGATAGAGTAAATCTAATTGGTAATAACTCTTGCAATACAAAACTCAAGTTCTTAGCTCATATAGTAGTGTCACTTTGTACTAACTATTTTTAGACTACAAACATTATTGGAATACTGCAAGCTATTGGAAATGAAGAATAAGTTTATGTTGTTGACAAGCGTACCAAAATACTTAGACTCGAAATCAAAATGCTAACGGCAACAAATTTTGATATAAAATACAAAAAAATTTAAATTAAAAAAATAACATTATTATAATTTCATTGCTTAATAACATTTAACCAATTTTTTTTTTTTACTTTTTACTTTAATTTTTAGGGGTGAAATTATCAAACTCACTTTACAGACGAACATAATTGTTGATTTTCAAAATGTATTTGCCCATCACAAGCTACATGATGATCTTAAGATTGTTGCATAACATCAACGATAGTTAAAAAATTAGATTTCTCAAAATTAAAATTAGTTTCATTTATTTCAACAAAATTCTAATACATTTTTTATTATTTATACTGTTAGTGCTTATATTCTTATTTACTGTAGTTACAAATGACTACTCAATCAACTAAACTTCAAAAAGTATTTATAATAACCTAGACATACCAGAATTAAATATGCTTTCACAAAGGTATACTATTTACATAGTTTTGTATTCTTTCTTTTCACTTAATCTCTATTTTCAATATCATTCTATAACACCTCGTTAACATTAATAAAAAAAATTACAAAACCAATTTTCAAAACATATGTATGGAAAGAGAATCCAATAAAGAAGATGAAGTTAGAGAAATACCACAAGATTTTGCCCACAATACACTATAGATAAAAATGGTGAGGAAATGAACAACATTATATAATGTGTAAGACATATGACTCCCTAATCATGACTTTGATATAGGGGGAGAATGCTAGACATATGCCTCCTTGATCATGATTTTGATATAAATTCCAAACATACAATATACATGCATTATTTGATTGATCTAATGGTTTAAATTGAGAAACATTTCAGGAACATGATCAAACACTACACACTTGGACAAAACATGGAACACAAGCAATCAAGCAAAAATGGATGATATACTACAAGGCTTGAAGAATGATGTAAAGAGGTGTCTAGTGTTAGTAGTGTCCATTAGGTAGACTTAATCATAATGAGTTCTCATAAAATATCTGCCAATGGAATCATAAAACATGTTTTAATCAATCAAGTAATCAATCAAGTAATAAATCAAGTGATAAATCAATTGGGCAATCGATTGTCTAAACCATAGAATAAAGGTTTCACTAAGTGAATCGATTGGGAAATTGATTACTTAAAGGTTTTCATTAAAACCTGTGCTCTGGGTTTTGACAAATCAATTGGACAATCGATTTGCACATCAATTGAGTAATTGATTTGGTAATTCACAGAACCAAGCTCGTACTGAGCTAATCGATTGACAAATCGATTACGAAAACACTTTTCTATTAGACTTGGCCTCTGTGATCAACGAAATCGATTGGACAATCAATTGAACTAAGTTTCTTAACGTCCAAACTTTGCACTAATCGATTAGGTATTCGATTGAAAGAATGAACTGGTTAATCATTTATCATAAACATATTGCATAATCGATTGGCACATCGATTTCAACTAAAATAGCTAAGCTACTGTAACAAGCCTAATCAATTGGAGTAAAACATCTGAGTCACTATGATCAGTCAAATCAATTGACAAATCGATTGGAGTAAAACATCTGAGTCACTGTGATTAGTCAAATCGATTGGAACAAAACGTTTGAGCCACTGTGATCAGTCAAATCGATTGGCAAATCGATTAGAGTAAATGTTTGAGTTATAGGGAGAACTTAGCCCATTGCCAAATCAATTATGTCAATGAATGTGAGTCGACTGAGTAATCGATTGTTTTGATCTCGTTGTTTGAACAAAACTCATATAATCGATTATTCAATTGATTCTGACTTGGAGAACTAACTTTCTTCTTGGGATTTCAAATCAATCAAAGCAAGAATGGTATTTTCCTAAGTCAAAGTAAGTACTTAATGATCTTTTAAAGAAGTTTGGCTTTGATAAATTTAAACCCATTGATACACCCATGAGTCAAGCTTGCCATTTAGATAGAGATGAAAAGGGAAAACTTGTAGATGTAACAATGTTTAGGGGCCTGATAGGATCTTTACTATATCTTACAGCTAGTAGACCTGACATTTTATTTAGTGTATGCATGTGTGCAAGATATCAAGCTAATCCAAAGGAATCCCATCTAAGTGCAGTCAAAAGAATCTTTAGATATCTAATAGGAACCAAAAATCTAGATTCATGGTATCCTAAGGGATCCACTTGCACCTCTTGTTGGCTATTATGATTCTGATTTTGCTGGTTGCAAATTAGACAGAAAAAGTACATCTGGTACTTGCCATCTATTAGGGAACTCACTTGTATCTTGGCATAGTAAGAAACAAAACAGTGTCGCACTTTCAACAGCTGAGGCTGAATATGTAGCCGCTAGAAGCTGTTGTGCACAAATTCTCTGGATGAAACAACACCTCTCTGACTTTGGTGTTGATCTAGGAACTGTGCCAATCACGTGTGACAATACTAGTGCTATAAATATTACTAAGAATCCTGTTATGCACTCAAGAACTAAACATATAGAGATTAGGCATCACTTCATTAGGGATCAATATCAAAATAGGAATATAAAGCTTGAATATATCAATACAGCTGATCAATTTACCAAAGCTTTACCCAAAGAAATTTTCTTCCATATTAGGATGAAATTGGGAATAATAGATCAAAATGAAATATGATCCCTATGAAAAATCGATTGAAACATCGATTATCCTGTGAATAAATAGAAAATTAGCATTACACAATCGATTGCATAATCAATTTATGATGCACATTGTCTAATTTGTCAAAATAGAAAACACGATAATCGATTTTCTAATCTCAAGTTGCAGTAAATGCTGGAGTATTCATCAACCCAATCGATTGGTCAATTGATTGAATACTAGGAAAATAGTTTTAAAGAATCGATTTCATAATTGATTAATTTGGTCCCAGACATCAAATGAATGTGAAAATTTCCAAACTCCAACGCGAGCATCGATTGGGTAATCGACTATGTCAAATTTTAAAACCTGCAATCAAAAGGAATCGATTTGGAAGTCGATGCTGATATGAGAAGTTTCCTGAACTAATATGGAAATCGATTTAGTAATTAAAGTGAAATCGATTTGGGAATCGATTTGAAAGATGAATGTTGCAAAAATTACTAGCCGTTGGAGGCAATTATAACTAAGACTTTTCATCTCCCTCCAGCAACGGTAATATAATCGATTTGGCAATCGACATATAATGTGCAAATGCTTAAAAACATCGATTGGCTAATCGATTCTGAACAGTACTACTTAAACCCTAAATCGATTTCTCATCTCACTTTCTCCAAACTTCTCAAATTTCTCTGCATTTTCTCTGAACATTTACACTTCTAAAGCTTTTTTGATTCCTCAACAATCTCAAACGTTCTAAACTTCATTAATATTGCAAATGGCTAGAGTAAAACAGACTAGTTACAAATCCCCTTCTTCTTCATCCTCAAGTGGGAGAAACCCCTCACCTCCACCCACTTCAAAACAAGTTTCCATTCCAACGCATAAAATCACGGCAAAGGACAAAGGGAAAGCTATTGCTGTTGATCAAGGAAAGACAAAGAAAAGGGAGGATCCTCCCACTGAAAAATTAATGAGTGACGTTATGAAAGAGCAAACCCATAAGAAGAAGAAAACCATTTC
The DNA here is from genome assembly GCA_037974875.1 of Cicer bijugum. Lineage (NCBI taxonomy): Eukaryota > Viridiplantae > Streptophyta > Magnoliopsida > Fabales > Fabaceae > Cicer > Cicer bijugum. Next base: position 920,305 of record JBBPBT010000230.1, read on the forward strand.
TTCTCCTCAACCAAAGAAGTCTCATTCGTCTAAAGGTAAAGCTGTTGAGGACTTTGCTCTATCACCTGATTTTCTAAAAAGAAAAATCCATGAGGCAAGAACTCTAGATTTTACATACTTTGATTCAAACTGATTCACGTTTCAAAACCATCTGAGATTCCATGGTTTGGTAGATCTTCTTTCCTGCTCCCTCGAAACATATCCAAAACTGATTAGAGCTTTCTACTCTAATTTCAAACTCACAGACACTAGTTTTGAGTCTGAGGTTAAAGGGAAGAAAATGTCTATGTCCTTTGAGGAATTTTCCACACTTTCAGGACTGCCATTTTATGGTGAAGCTTTTGATGGCAGAGTTGACCTTAACTCAAGTGATGATGCTTGGGAAACCTCAGTAGACAGACACGAAGTTATTCAAGACCTGATGATTGAAGGATTTGTTGAAAAGATATCCTTACCAATCGGTCAGATGAAGGTCCAACACAGGATGCTGATGTATGTGCTAACAAGGATGTTGGTACCTAGATCAGGCAACCATGTTGTAGTCCAGAAGCTGGACATTATTCTACTTTGGGGCCTATACAAGGAGCTCAAGATGAGCTGGACATGGATTGTGCTGAGAAATATGTTGGAAACATCACAAGGAAAGCTGATGCTCCCCTACCCACAACTAATAACAAAGATTCTAAGACATTTTAAAATTTCTGTTGTCAATGAAGAATCAACAAAAACCACTCTTATCTTTGGAGAATCAATTGTAAATCAGATGCAATTGAAAAGAATAAATGGCATTTGGACAAGGGCACAACCAAATGCTGAACAACCTGAGCCAGTTGAAGCCCAATCTGAAGTTTTGGCTAAGTTGCTGGAATTTATGGAGACTCAGGCTGCTCACAATGCTAGAGTGGAAGCCTCTCTAAGTAAGCTCCAAGCAACTCTGAACTCAGTTGTTCAGGATGATGATGCAATACAACAACATTTAGGTCTTAAGATATCCATTGAAGATATTGCTGACATAGGCCATCAGGCAGCTGAAGAACAAAACCCCATCAACCTAGATAGTACTGAACCTCATGGTGAGGAGACACTTGCTGAGACTAATACAACAGTCTCTACCTCTCCCATTGTTGATAATGAGGAACAACACTAGATTAGTTGCTTAGGACTTTGTTTTCTTTGTTTCTTTGTAATGTTCGTTTATAGTTTTGATTCATAGTTCTCTCCTATTATACCTTTTTGTATTTAATGACAAAGGGGGAGAAGTTTACGAATTTAACTTGTGTTGTTGTTAACTTGTGCTGCTGCTAAATTGATAAATTTTGTCATATTTTGTCATAGCTCTAATACTGTTTTACTGTTTTTTCAAAGCACTGATACATAGCTCTGATACTACACTGCTAAATTGATAAATTTTGTGTTGCTGCTCTGATACTGGGAAGTTAATTTTTAATAAAGCTCTGATACTATGATATTAATCTTAATAAATTCTGATAAGAAAACTTTGATACTATGATATTAATCTTAATAAATTTTGTTTCAACAAGCTCTGATAATGTGATACAAAATCTTAGTAAATTTGAATAGCAAGCTATGATACCAAAATATGATACTAAACTTGAATAGATTTGGATAGCCTATGCTTGTACTGCTGAAATGAATCATGAACTCCAAAATTCAGGGGGAGTTTTAAAATAATAGTAATTATAAAGGTGCAAACTCAAGGTTAAATTGTAAGTTTGTCATTTAATCAAAAAGGGGGAGATTGTAAGACAAATGACTCCCTGATCATGACTTTGATATAGAGGGAGAATGCTCGACATATGCCTCCTTGATCATGATTTTGATATAAATTTCAAACATACAATATACACGCATTATTTGATTGATCTAGTGGTTTAAATTGAGAAACATTTCAGGAACATGATCAAACACTACACACTTGGACAAAACTTGGAACTCAAGCAATTAAGCAAAAAAGGATGATATACTACAAGGCTTGAAGAATGATGTATAGAGGTGTCTAGTGTTAGTAGTGTCCATTAGGTAGACTTAATCATAATGAGTTCTCATATAATATCTGCCAATGGAATCATAAAACAAGTTTTAATCAATCAAGTAATAAATCAAGTGATAAATCAATTGGGCAATCGATTGTCTAAACCAGAGAATAAAGGTTTCACTAAGTGAATCGATTGGGAAATCGATTACTTAAAGGTTTTCATCAAAACCTGTGTTCTGGGTTTTGACAAATCAATTGGACAATCGATTTGCACATCAATTGAGTAATCGATTTGCTAATTCACAGAACCAAGCTCGTATTGAGTTAATCGATTGGCAAATCGATTACGAAAACACTTTTTCATCAGACTAGGCCTCTGTGATCAACGAAATCGATTGGATAATCAATTGAACTAAGTTTCTTAAGGTGCAAACTTTGCACTAGGTGCAAACTTTGCACTAATCGATTAGGTAATCGATTGAAAGAATGATCTGGTTAATCCTTTATCAGAAACATATTGCATAATCGATTGGCACATCGATTTCAACTAAAATAGCTAAGCTACTGTAACAAGCCAAATCGATTGGCAAATCGATTGGAGTAAAACATCTGAGTCACTGTGATCAGTCAAATCGATTGGAGTAACACATCTGAGTCACTGTGATTAGTCAAATCGATTGGAGCAAAACATTTGACTCACTGTGATCAGTCAAATCGATTGGCAAATCAATTAGAGTAAATGTTTGAGTTACATGGAGAACTTAGCCCATTGCCAAATCGATTATGTCAATGAATGTGTGTCGGCTGAGTAATCGATTGTTTTGATCTCGTTGTTTGAACAAAACTCATATAATCGATTATTCAATCGATTCTAATACAAACTTAGTATCAGTTTCTGATTTATGCATTAAAAGAATCAATTGACAAATCGACTAGTTCTTATATTTTCAAGATTCAAGAAAAACAAGAAACACGATAATCGATTAGGAAATCAATTAAGCTAGAATTATACTTTAATGAAATCGATTGGGAAATCGATTTATCTGATTTTTTCTGGAAATATATAAACTGATTCAATCACAAATTAACCATAACTTTTTAGAATACATTTTGAATAACTTACACATACATAACAATCACTTTTCTCTCAAACTCAAAACTGAAATACACTTTGAAAAGACTGTCAAAGATCACTAAAACTACATTGGCAAATAGTGTGGTGTGAGATCTTCTATTGTGATTGAGTCGAATCTTCTTATTCTTCTTTTATCTCTTTTGTAAGAACAACTGTCTATATAGAAGTTCTGGAAAATCCAGTGGTATAAACTGATGGCTATCTGTTTTGGTGCTTGTGTTCATCAAGAAGAAGTCTCAACTTGATCTCGTGAGGGTTTGGCGAGTAGCTCTTAGGGATAAGTTGGTATTGTAATAGAAGTTGTGTTGAGTTGGATGGATTGGCTGTTATGCTGGAAAGTCTGTAAAAAGAGCTCAAGTCAATTCTAGTGAAAAGGCTGAAATCATTGTTGATTTCAGGACTGGATGTAGGTTGTAAAACTGATAACCGAACCAGTATATGTATCTGTGAATTTTTTTCTTGATTAATCTTTTGAATAAGCATTGTATCTGTACTCTTACATTGATAATACATGTGTGTTTGAATCTTTGTCTTGATAAGTTTTTGAATCTATCACTGTTGAATTGGAATTAATATTAAACAAGTTGGTTTTAATATTAAGTTCATCACTTAGGAAAAATTAGATAATCTTGTTAGTAACATTGTATAAAACATCCTAAGGATAGAGGCCATAAAATGGTGAGGAAATGAACAACATTGAAATATATAATGGTCATGAAGTGGGAATCTAATATCCAAGTGCACTTACAATCTAGCACCACATAACTTGTCAATCAATAAATAATAAATACAAGAATGAAACCATAAATTATCATCAACAAATTTAAACTCTACATAACTAACAGCATAGTCACCCTAAAAACCTTTTACATATCCTTTTCAATAGCTTATTTTTGTACCTCTTCAAATTGGAAACATTTTACATGGGTCAAATGTTTACATATACAGAATATATAATTTATATAATTTCAATAATTTACATATAATTTATCAAAAATACAAGAAATGTTATTCACAATCTGTACAACCATCAATGACATTGATTATAAATTTGGATGAAATTATATTGGGTATGAAAGTTGTGGCAGAATATTAACTCAACAAGACCAACAATACAATTGTTCTTCATGTAACATGACATCAAAGTACCCCGCACAGAGGTACCCCGTAAAATTTTAACTTCCCTACCTTCATTTTGTTTAACTCATAGCTATGACCTAAGTTGATTTTTCACAGGTTCAAGATGAAACAACAACAACAACATTCATTATGTTGGATAAAGAAGCTCAAAAACTCCTCAACACAACAACTCAACTTTTTGAGAAATGAGACAACATTAAAAAAACATCCACTCTACAAAACCTGTGTAACCGCGAGCTCATCTTTAAATTAACATTATCAGATAAGAACTTGAAAGTTGTCTACCAAACATACACGATCACAAGAACTTTTGTCCCGATCAATATTTTCCTCGATCCAAAAAATAGTACCCACATCAAACATGTACAACATTCATACAAGCTTAGAAACACTCATTTTTATGGCCAATTAATGGCATTTTATTCCTTAAATAGGAACTCAAGTCACCACAGTCGACAAAGTTCAACTCAAATGATGAAGGTGATATAAAACAAAAATGGAAAAAAAACATGAAAAGTGAAGTATGGAGATAAGATAATGATGAGGAGAAAGATGACAACCCATTATCCAAACGAAAAATCAAGGTACAATGGAACAATAAAAATATTCACATATCATCATTAGACGAGGACACGATCAAAACAATAATTACAAAAAAGAAGATTGTGGCCGAGCATATTACATCCTCTAATGTAGAGCTAGTCTTTTTACATACTTGAACGAGAACAAAAATGAATAAAGCAAAAGAAAAACAATCGTTCGGTGCAATGAAATTGACCAATCCAAAATAAATAAATAAATAAATAAAAATCGAGAATACAGGATGAATGTATTTCTAAATATTTTACTTTACTCATTTATAGTTTCAAAAGTAATATATTAGGTATCTCGATTGTATATCGAAGAAATATATCTCTTAATTTCAATTATTAAATACATTGACATTTCCGATAATCTCAATACTACTATGTTACTTCATTTATTCAATTATCTAATAATTGAAATTATATTCTAAAAATTACATTCATATAAGTTACATCAAATCATTGATACATAAAACGTGATATTATTTATTTTGAATGCACTTAAATTAAAAAAAAAAGTACAAATAAAAATACATAAATAAAAAAAAAGTGAAAATATACGTAAAGCGAGGATTAGCATTTAGTTGTTCCTCATTTCTAAGATACGAGAAAAGGAAATAATCATCATATTTCATGAGAAAAAAATAAGGGTGTTTTGTGTTTCTAGAGCATCCAATAACCATTATTATATCTTTTCTATTTAGGTGCTTAGGTGCCGCGTTAGTACAAATTAATTGTATTCGATATGTTTCGGAATTTTCTAATCCTATCTTGTTCCTAATAATAATTACTTGATGCTAATATTTCTTTGTTGTTTATTATTTTTATAATTTTATGTCTAATATTGTCTAATTTCTTTTTTCCAACATCACCAATAATTTAACATTTATCATATTCTTGTCTCTATTTTTCTCTTATAATGCCAAACCAGTGTTTGAATGTCTGCTAAATATTTTTTGCTTAACGATTTGGTCTAGCTAGTTATGATATTGATTTTCTTAATCTGAGATATTTTTTGGCTTATGAACTCCTCCAACTTAAAAAA
>JBBPBT010000230.1:926731-950824 GCA_037974875.1 Cicer bijugum
CGTGCATGGCTTTAAACTTTATAATTTGAAAAAACATAAATAAATAATAAATAAATAAAACCTAATAGATTTTAATATGGTTTTTAATTACCGATTTTTATGTTTCAATTTTTAGGTTCATGAAGATTAATTACAAATTTTCTATTTCAATATGGTTTTTGCTTACAAATTTTTAATTTAAGATTTTAATTTTTAATAAAAGTAAATGAAAAATATCATTTGTTAACTTTGATTTGCATAACAGCACCATTATGGACACAACACCATATTAACAATTATGTGAGCTTGTTTGAACAAAGTTAAACTCGTAAATTAATAAAATGGACCAGTACTTACATGGTTAAGAACGTTAGAGACTTAAAGAATGAATAGGAGAACAAAATTTAGGGACCAATTTAAAAAAAAAAAAAAATTACTATGCTATGTTTTAGATATTACCTAATTTTTCAATCATATTTTATGATAATATGCTATGTTTTATTTCATCTGATAAAATTTACTTATATTTATAAAACATGATATTTTATTCAAACTAAAATAAAAGCTATAAGTTACAAGTTTATTATTTTCAACATTGTAACAACAACACCTATTAACATTATCACTATTGGTTCACAAAATCCTCTATAATATTTCCTGTTGGTACAGAAGGACATGTAATCAGTTGTTCGATAATATTGAGAAAAACACTTTACAAAGGTAAGTACAAAACTGTTCGTCGTACCTATTAAAAAGAGTTATATTAGTGTAATGATAATCAATATGCATAAGAAAAATAATATATAAACAATTTAAACTCTATTATCGAAAATGTTTGCATACCTATTGAGAATAGAAAAACTAAAATCAAGGTTGCCACAATAAATTTTATTTTACAAATTATTGTTATTCCTCTTCTTCAATTATCCTCTCAATAAATTAATAAGTAAATTTGGCATGTTTGTGTACAAATATGTATAATTAATTTTTTCAAAAAAATATAATAAATAAAATACATGTAGATATTTAGTTTATTGATGCACAACTTTATATTATTTATTTTAAAGTTAAAGTCTTATTCGGTCAAAAAAAATTACCAACTTTCCTCATAAGCTTACATTTTATTATTTACCATTTTAATTTTTTATATACTTAATTTTAACTTTGTCTATTGTGTTGAATTACGCTTTATAATAATAATAATAATAATAATTATAATCATTATAATAATAATAATAATAATAATAATAATAAATTGATTAATTCAAATGAGCTGGGAAATTTTTTATAATAATAATAATAAATTTTTATGTCATCTTGCAAGAGTCCTTGTTTAAGATATCAACCTCTTACTATTATCTCTCATATCCACATCTGTCATTGCTGTTAAATGGTTTTCTCATTAACGCTAGTTTCAAATACTTTTGCTCAAGCTTTCTCAATTTTGTGTGCAATCCCAATGCCTCAATTCCATAAAGCTTGTTTCACGGTTGGGGAGATAACTCAACAACTTTTGCACCGTTTAAATTCACAATTTTTACAATTTTAGAGAATTCGGTCGTACATTATTCTGATGGGTGATTCAATGTTTTGAACAAAACTTTCAAAAATCCGTGGTCTCTTTCCTCATGTGTTCTCAAGTATATGATTTTGTCACGCAGTAATATGTAAAATTATCGTATATACATGGGTTAATTTTAGAATTACTCAACTAATCAAGACCCTATAATAGCGATTTGCAAAAAAAAAAAAAAACACTCTAAACATTATGGATCTATAAAAGCGCTTGTTAGAAAAGTGTTGTCGTAACCTCCGTTAATTTTTAAAATATCATACAACAATATTTTTTGTTAAAAAAATGTTGTAAAAGGTGTACTATAAAATGTTATTTTTAGTGTCGTGTATATTATTTAAATGATAATAAAAATTTATGGTTGTTACACGTTTACCAAATGCAAGAATCAAGTTTATAGTTACAAATTAAAAGTAATTAAATGGGGAAAAAAATCTAAGGTCGTGGTTTTATTGTCCTCCTAACTATCAATTCCTCGTTTTATTGTCCTCCTAACTATCAATTCCTCATCTAAAAACTATTAACAAAAACTGATCATTCAATGTAACATTATTTTCTCTAAATTAATTATTTGATTGATCATACAAAAATCTTAATTAAGAAAAGACATAAAGAACTAAGAGACCGGAAGTTCTATGTTTAATCAAACTAGTATCCTAATCTCAATTATCATATTGATCTATCATATTTGTTGTCACTAGTCTAATGTAATTCGTGTTAGTGATGCATGCTTGCAAAGAAACATGGGACTGCAATTGTTGCTTAAAGGAGTCAAACATGCTTCAAATGTTTGCTTCAATTTGATCTCTATGCATATATTTGATGATAGTGGTTTTGATAATTATTTTGCTTCTAGAAAGTGGAAACTCAACAGAGGTAACTTGACTGTTGCTAGAGGGAGAATTAGTAAATTGTATTGGACAAAAGCATTGGTTGCTAAAGACAGTGTGAATGTCTGGAATGGAAGGCATCTTTGTGGCACCGAAGATTTAGTCATATCAGTGATAAAGGGTTAAAATGTTTAACCATACATGATGTGCTTCCATGATTGAAGAATGTAGATTTGGAGAAATGTTCTCACTGCTTGGTTGGTAAACAAACTATAGTTTCTTTCAAGAGGCATCATCCCTCTAGAAATTAAGAGTTGCTTCAGTTGGTGCATTCTGACGTTTGTGACCCTTTAAAGATAAAATCTTTTAGTGGTGCATTTTGTTTTGTTACTTTTATTGATAATTGTTCCAAGAAACTATAAGTTTATGCTTCAAAGACAAAACACCAAGTATTGGAGAAGTTCAAACAATTTCATGCTTGGGTTGAGAGGCATACATGCAAGAAGCTGAAACGTGTCTGTATTGAGAATGGTGGTGAATATTGTGGATCCTTTGATGTCTATTGCAAACAACAAGGTATAACACATGAAAAGACTCCTCCTTAAACTCCTCAATTGAATGGTTTAGCAAAGAGGATGAATCAAACACTTGTTGAGAGATTCAGGTGTATGCTCTCTAAAGTTAAGTTGCCTAAACATTATTGGGGTGAGTCATTGTACACAACGGTGCAAGTTATTAATCTTACTCCTTATGTCGCTTTGAATAGTGAGGTACCAAACAAGGTATCATTTGGAAATAATGTCAAGTATGATCATTTGAGAGCCTTTGAATGTAAGACTTTTGTGCATGTTCTAAAGGAAGAAAGATCCAAATTGGATGCAAAGTCAAATTAGTGTATCTTCATTGGATATGGTGAAGATGGATTTGGCTACAAGTTGTATAACCCTATAGAGAAAAAGGTTATCATAAGTCATGATGTAATCTTAATGGAAGACCAAATTATTGAAGACATTGATAAGGTTGAGAAGACTACACCTGAGAGAGATGACATCTTGGTTGATGGTGATCCAGTTTGATCCCCTATTCCTGATTTGGATATTTTTTATGGTAATGTTCATAATGATGAGCCACATAATTGTGTTGCTGGTCATCAACTTAGAAATGAGATAAATATTATAGTAAATGAAGATCATGAATTGTCACATGGTGATAATCTTAGTGATGCTTTTGAATCATCTTAAACCCAACTAAGGAGGTTTACGAGACAAAGACAACCATCTAAAGGTGTTTTTTTTTTTTTTATGAGTATGTGAATTTAAGTAATAAAGGGGAAGCTAGGTGTTTTCAAGAGGCCATGAGAGTGAAGAAATTCAAAAGTGGTTGGATGCAATGCATGATAAGATGAAATCCTTGCATGATAATCACACTTATGATTTGGTGAAGTTGCCAAAAGATTAAAGAGCTTTTGAAAATTGGTTGATCTATAGAGTACGTAGAGCTTTAGAGTAAGTCAAAGTCTCTGAGGTATAAAGCCAGATTAGTGGTGAAATATTTTCCTCAAAGAAAAAGTGTGGATATTCTCATATGTGGTAAAAATGTCATCAATTAGAATTGTGTTGAGTTTGACAGCTACTCTTGACGTAGAGGTAGAGCAAATGGATGTAAACAAGTCTTTCCTTTTTGGTGATTTGAATGAAGAGATTTACATAAAGCAACCTGATGATTTTCTTGTTGAAGGTAAGGAAGACTATGTGTGTTGACTGAGAATGAGTCTATAGGTTTGAAGCAAGCTCTAATGTAGTGGTACAAAAAGTTTGAGTTTGTTATGTGTGACTAAGGATGTATGAAGGCTACTTTCGACCATTGTGTATTCGTTAGAAAATATTATAATGATGATTTCATTATCCTACTATTATATGTTGGTGACGTACTTATCGTTGGGAAAAATATTTCCAAAATTGACATGTTAAAGAAGCAATTAGGCAAGTCCTTTGCCATGAAAGACATGGGAGCAACTAAATAGATTATAAGCATAAGCATCATGGGTAACATAAAGGACAATAAACTTTGGATGCCACAAGAACATTATATTGAGAGAGTGTTGCAATAGTTTCAGATGGAAAACTCTAAGAATGTAAGTACTCCTCTTGCTACTTATTTTAAGTTGAGTTCTAAATAAAGTCATTATAGTAAATATGAGAAAAGATACAAGGAACGAGTTCCTTATGTGTATGATATGGGTAGTTTGATGTATGCAATGGTGTGTACAATGCTAGAAATTGCGCATGTTATTAGTACCACCAGTAGATGTTTGTCAAATCCAGGTAGAGAACATCATAATATTGTAAAATGGATTTGGAGGTATCTTTGTGGTACTACATGTATGAGGCCTTGTTTTGGAGGTGACAAGCCTATTTTGGGGGGGTATTCCGACTCAGATATGACTAGAGATATTGACTCCACTTCAAGTTACAAATGTGGAGGGAGTTGTGGCTTGGCAGTCTAGATTACAAAATGTGTAGCATAGTCTACAACGGAGGCATAGTTCATTACCATTACTGAAGCATGCAAATAATTAATTTGATTGAAGAAATTATCCAAGAGCTTGGGTTTATTTAGGAAAAATATGTATTATTTGTTGATAGTCAAAGTGATATTCATCTTGGTTAGAATTCGATATTTCATAGTAGGTTCAAACACATTGATGAGGTATCATTGGATACATGATGTTTTGGAACCTAAGTTGTTGGAGTTGGCTAAAGTTCATATTGATTATAATAGTTTGGATATGATGATTAAAACATTACCAAGATGAAAGTTTGAAACTTATTGTGATATCATTGGTTTGGCGCTTATCTCCACATAGTCGTGAGGGAGAGAGGTTATTGGGCTCCCTTCCTATGTGAAGAAATGCCCAAATACTTTAGCATATATGTCTCACTTATTTAAGTGGAGAGGATCTTGTTAGGGTTTAAGAGAGAGATTATTTTAAAAGAAAAAGTAGCCACCGAAAGAGAAAATAAAAGTGTAATCCTTATTCTAGATTTTGTTAAATCAGTCTTAGAAAAACATCGATTACACATTCGTTAGCTGTTGGATCGAGCTGATTGTTAGACAACTCATTCGCAACCTTCAAGCATTCTTTTTCAATGGTCGGATCAAAGAAACGACCTTTGGAGAAGTATGAATACTACTTCCACAACAGCGAGTCTTTTGTGGTGTTTTTCTTCTTCTTGCTTTTTATTTGTAAGCTTTAGTGTTTTATTATTTTGGCTGATTGTAGGCACAATTTCTGCATTATTTGGAGACTCTCTTGCACCCTTATTTGACTATAGTGAAGCTATTTCTTTGGTCTGAACGATGTGTGGTTTTTACCTTTGCATTAAGGGGTTTTCTACATTAAAATATTTGTGTTCTTTATGGTGCTTTTATTTGATCAATTTGTTGTCATATATTTGTTGTTGTTTCTCACGGATTCTTATAAGTTGGAGGAATATTATATATGTTGTGTATTACTTGTTATCGTGTTTTTGTGCTTATTTCCATCTACATGCATCAACAAAATATTCAACTTCATCATGATTATTATCTTCATTTTCATTGTTTCCAACCAAAATATTTTTTCTTCGATATTCCTACTTAGTTGGTCATTGTCTAAGTTTTTAGCTCTGAAGTTTGAATGATCTAGATTTGCATCATTCTCAATAGAAATTTTAGGATGTTTGCTAAAAAAGTTATTATGAGCACCCATTTGAGATTCAATATCATTTTCTATTTTTTTTTTCATTTTAGATGATCAGATAATTATTTTTTAGAAAACTTTTCAAACAATCAAACAGATGGAACAATAGTACGTATATGTTGATTTTAAACCTTTAATTTAAACATTTCCAACGCTTCAAACACCAAATTTTGATTTGGTCTTCGAAAAAACATAAAAGTTATCATTTTTAAAAAGGCAAAATGAATAAGAAAGAGACTAATAAAAAAACAAATTATCGTACAGTCGCTAAAAAATTTAAACATGGGAGATTTCATAAAAGCTGGCAAGGGTTGTTGTAAGGAAAAAATTATTTAAAACATTTATGTTTTTTACGAAGACAAATACCAAAGAATGTGATTAAGTTGTAAGCTTAAAAAGAAGTCAAATAATCAAAGTCAACTATAGTCAGACATACTAGAAGTTTTATAATGTAAAGGTACATGATGCAATCTAATATTTTTATATTTCAAATGCACATGAGAACCTTTCATTTTAGCATATGCATCAAAAGCATTTTCAAAGAGTCAAAAATGCATAAACAATGTTTGAAATAAAGTTTTTGACAAAATTCAATGTTGTATGCGACTACAACATGTTGTAGCCGAATACAAGTGATAAGTCAGTAGCTAAAATTGAACATCTATATTCGACTACAAGATGGTGTAGCCGAATACAAGTGTTAATTCAGTAGCTAAAACTGAACATCTATATTTGACTACGAGATGGTGTAGTCGAATGCATGTGCTAAGTTAGTAGCTAAGACTGCACATTTGTATTCAAATACAACTTGGTGTAGCCGAATACAACAACAAGTCGGTGGAAAAACTCACTCAATTGTATTCAAATACAAGGTTTCGTATTCAAATACTTTGTTGAAATTTTGTATAAAAATTGAACGTTACAGTGGTGTATTTGACTACATACAAGTTGTAGCCGAATACAATTGTGAAGCAATGCAATTTTTCAATTTTGAAATGGTTCTAGATCATTGCATATGTTCATCAAACCTCTAAGAACGATGACTATTGATCTGAAGTGATGTCTATGGAGTATAAATACCCCATACAGTTTTAAATGAATCAATCTAACAACCAAACTTTGAACAATTTTCTGAAATATTCTCAAAGTTATATTGTCATATTTCAAGTACTTGTACTACATTTTCATATCATTGAGAAAGGTTCTCTAGGGTAATTGAAGTTATGTTGGATTGATCTCATTGTACAAACTGTTATATTTTTATTCTTAGTCAAGAACATTGCTAAACAAAATCATTGAAGTTATCGTAATGTTTTGAAGGAAGTGGTGTACTATCTTTAAGTAGTCTAATCTAAGATAGTGGTGTGTTATCTAAGGACATGATGAAGTTTATAGCCGAGATTCTAGGGTGGGATTTGTACATATTCTAACAATAGTGGAAAAATATCTAGTAGTGTGCTAGAGGACTAGATGTACCATTGGTCACATAGTGAGCTGGGATAATATTATTGTGTTCGTTATTTTTCCGCCATTTACCTTTTGCCATACATTATTCTAATCAGAAAAATTGATCACTAAATCTATGAAAACAAGAAAATTTCGAAACACCTCATTCACCCCTTCCCCCTTCTTAGGTGCACATCTGTTTTTACAATTGGCATCAGAGCAAGTTCCAATAATTTGCTCCTCGATCCTTATTCATGGCTTCAGCACAACTAGTTTTTAGAGATTATGGTAGTAGCAATAAACCACCTTGCTTCATTGAAGAACACTATAACTTTTGGAAGATACGGATGCAGGCATATCTTGAGGCACAAGAAGGTGATATTTGCGATGTAGTAGAAAATGGTCCCTGTGTTCCAAAAATAGTCATCGACAATAAAAAAGAAACAAAGATAAAAGCCTCATGTACAGATGATGACAAAAGGAAAGTGTTGTTTGATAAGAAGGCCAAAAATATATTATAATCATCACTTGGAAAGGATGAAATGGTAGTGGGACTGTGTGGAGGTTGTATTTATCCGCCAGGTACCGAGCTTGAATCCCACGGAAGGCAAAAACTCAATATTTCCACTGGGTGGTTAGAGGGTGAGAAGATCGTGAGGTACCACCACCAGTAACGGTAAAGGACGAGGTGTTACAAGTTCGATTGGAAAATGTTCTTATTATTCAAAGATATTCCAATGACAAGAGGGGTCTTGGTTACACAAAATTGGATAAACCAAGTATAAATAAAACCATATTTGTTAAAGCAAGTGACCAATCCAACAAAGAGAAAGCTATAATTATGAAAAGAGATCATCATTATAAGGAGAAAATTATCAAAAAGAAATCTCATATACACACACATATAGAAGTAAATTTATTCCTACATATTTTTATTGTGGTCTAAATGGCCACACACCTAATTCTTGTCATTTTTGAAACTTTGGTGTTCCAAATGAGCATTATGTGTGGGTCAAAAAAGGTACTAATCCTTACGGACCCAAATCACTTTGGGTACCTAACAAATCATGATCTTATTGTATAGGCATGCAAACAAAGTACCTTTAATATGTGGTACTTGGATAATGGATGCTCAAAACACATGACCGGTGACAAAATAAAATTTTCAGCTCTAACTCTTGAATGAAAAGGTTTTGTGATCTATGGTGATAACAAGGGAAAAAATTTGGGCATTGGAAAAGTTGGTGCAACCTCATCTCCTTCAATTAAAGATGTTATATATGTTGAGGGATTAAAGCACAACATTATTAACATTAATCAACTGTGCGACAAGGGTTACAAAATAGCTTTCAACAAATATGAATGCATTATCCGAAACGAAGTATCAAATGAAATTCAGTTTGTTGGTAAGAGTTTTAAAAACCTTTTCACACGTAATGTTGATGATTTATCCTTAAAAATGAAATGTCTGATGGTAAGTGACAACAATGATGCATGGATATGGCATAAAAGATTTGCACATAATATGGATCATTTAAAAAAGTTAGTCAATCATGACCTTGTTGTAGGCTTACCGAAGATGAAATTTATAAAGGATAAACTATGTTATGCTTGTCAAAAGGGTAAGCAAATTATGGCTTCCATTAAACCCAAGAATATTATATCAACCTCAAGAACACTTCAATTGAAACATATGGACTTATTTGGTCCATCAAGAACTAAAAGTCTTGGTGGAAATTCATATGAACTAGTAATTGTTGATGATTACTCAAGGATCACTTGGACCTTATTTTTGGCTAATAAAAATTAAGCTTTTAAATCATTTAAAAATTATACCAAACTAGTCCAAAATGAACAAGCAACCAAAATTTTATCAATAAGAAATGATTATGGAGGAGAATTTCAAAATGCCTCTTTGGTAGAGTTTTGTGAAGAAAAGGGAACCTTCCATAACTTTTTTGCACCAACAACACCTCAACAAACTGGAGTTGTTGAGAGAAAGAATAGATCATTGGTAGTACTTGCTAGGACCATGCTAAAAGACTCAAGTTTACCAAAATATTTTTGGGCAAATGCTGTAAGTATAGCTTGTTATGTATCCAACTGAGTTATAATTCGACCAATATTAAAGAAGACTCCATATGAACTATACAAACATAGAAAACCCAATATCTCTCACTTTCACATATTCGGATGTAAATGATTTGGGCTGAATAATGGTAAGGATAACCTTGGAAAATTCAATGAGAAAGCCGATGAATATATCTTAATTGGTTACTCATTATCTAGTGAAGCTTTTAGAATTTTAAATAAGAGAACTTTGTTAGTTGAAAAATCTATGCATGTATCATTTGATGAATCTAACCCCTTGAAAGAGGACAAAATTGTCTCTTATGATGATGGTGATTTTATAAGTGATTATATAAGCAAAGATAATCAAGATGATCAACCAATTCAAGAAAATGAAGTCAGTATTGAGCGGCAAGATCAAAATGATAATCTTATAAGAAATGGAGAACTCCTAGAGATCACCCAATTGACAATATTATAGGTGATATTAAAAAAGGATTTACTACAAGGATCAAACTCAAATATGCTTGTTTCAATATGGCATTTTTTTTGAAATAGAACCCTCTAAGATTGGTGAAACACTTTAAAATGATCAATGGATACTTGTCATGCAAGAAGAACTTAACCAATTTTAAAGAAGCAAAGTGTGGGAACTTGTCCCTAATCTTGGAAATAAACACATCTTTGGAACCAAATGGGTGTTTAAAAATAAACTAGATGAAAATGGTATAGTTGTTTGAAACAAGGCAAGGTTGGTTGATTAAGGATACAATGAAGAAGAAGGGATTGACTTTGATGAAACATTTGCTCTGGTAGCAAGGTTAGAAGCAATTCAGTTATTACTTGCTTATTCTTATTTTATGAAGTTTGAATTATTTTAGATGGATGTCAATAATGCTTTTCTCAATGGCTACATTAATGAAGAAGTATATGTAAAACATCAGCTCTATTTTGAAGACTTCAAGAATCCTTCACATGTTTTCAAATTAAGGAAAGCTCTTTACGGTTTGAAACAAGTTTCAACAGCTTGGTATGATAGGCTAAGTAACTTCCTATGCGAACAAGGGTTTGAAAAGGGTAAAGTTGAAAACACATTACTCGTTAAAAGAACTAATGATCACACTTTATTGGTTAAAACCTACGTTGATGATATCATATTTGAATCAACCAATAATGAAATATGTAAAGAATTATTATTAATGATGCAAGGAGAATTTGAAATATCTATGATGGGAAAGTTAAACTATTTTATTGGACTCCACATTAAGCAACTCAAGAACAACATCTTCATAAAACAAGCAAAATATTGCAAAGAATTGTTAAAAAGGTTTGAGATGGAAAACAGCAAAGAACGTGCAACTCCTATGGGCTCCAAATCCTATGTAAATAAAGATGAATCTGGTATTTCAATATACATATCAAAATATCAAGGTATGGTTTAGTCTATTTTATATCTAACAACTAGTCGACCATATATTATGTTTAGTGTCTGTTTGTGTTTAACATTTTAGGAAGATCCTAAAGAATCACATCTTGTAGTAGTAGAGAGGATTATGAAATATTTGAAAGGAACAACCAATGTTGGCTTATGGTATCCAAAAGGTAGCTGATAGCGTTTCAGCAAGTGTACTGAATCGTTGCAAGTAATAATAAAACGGTAGTACCGAGTGTCGAACTCAAGGATTGCGTTTTACTATTGAATTATATTTAATTACTAAAATTGAACAAAAAGTTTTTAGATTGATTGAAATACTATTTGAAATTAACAACAATAATAAAATTGATCTTTTATAATGGGAAAAATGTCAGGGATGAGTTTCACTTTGAATCCAACCTTGGTGTCAAATTTGAGCCTAGTTACTGAATTCCTTTATTGAATTATTACCGAATTCTCTTTATTATTCTTGCCCTAATGTCTTAGTGACAGAACCTTTAATTCCAAAGTAACCCCTAATTCCTTAGTGGATTTAAGATTAGAACTAAGCATTACCGTAAAGGAATTCTCTTGTAAATTATTGTTTTGCAACTAATTTAATTGGTTTCATGATCTACATTTATCCCTAGACTAAAAATTCATTAATTTCTCATCTCAAGCATTCGTAAAGTCCACTTCCGTTTCAAAATACAAATCGTAGAACATTTTAATGTTGATCAAGCAATAAAAAGCATTAAACACAGAGATGAGAAAAACAATTCAATAAACTCATCCGTATAACTAGAAATCAAATCAGAAAAATAAGGGTTTCATCTGGTTACACTCATCCCTAACAAATAGGGTTTAGTTACTCATGACAGAGATACAAAAGATAAGGAATAAAGAAGAATTACAAGAATGATTCATGGATGATTTTTGATAAAACTGCTTCAATAGCGTTAGAAACGGCCGTCTTTGAGTTTCTATGCTAGGGCAAAAGTCTCCCAACTTCCCAAGAGTCAAAAAGATCCCTAAACAGTGAAAAAAATGCGTTTTTATGATTGCTGATGCGCGTCACGCGCCCCAGGCGCGCAGGGTGCGCTCCAGGCGCGCGTTGACAGAACTGAAACACGAGAAATGCGCTTCAGGCGCGCTCCAGGCGCACAGCATCTGATGTCTGACGTATTTTGCATTTTTCTCATCTTTTGAGTCTGCATTTGGTCCCGGTGTCTTCATGAAAGTTGTAGATATGGATCTTAGCTTTCATTATCACTTGGAGTGACACTAATTGGACATCTAGAACTCCAGATATTGCTGAAATACTCCACATATGTCATGTTGATTTTTCACCAAAATTCAGCACTACACTAAAACAAAGTAACAACGCAAAACTACGAAAAATCTCTTCTTAATTAAGCAAATAAGAACAAAAATATTTCATTAAATCAAATAACTAAAATCAACAAAATATATTAAATAACTCATTAAATTAACTAATGATTAAAGATAAAAAAAGACTAAAATCAATAAAAATTATGCATATGATGAAGAGTCATCACAACCCCAAACTTAATCTATTGTTTGTCCCCAAGCAACAATTAATTTCATATTTGGTGCAATTAAAAGCAAACTTAAACTCAATTTCTCAATTCAAATCAAACTCAATTCTCAATATTTCAGCTACTACAAAACATCCATCATACTCTATGGTTGCTTACAAAAATAACGAGGTTTGTACACCTTGGCATTCATTTATCCAATTCAACTCTCTCTTCACACAATCTCACCGAAATTTCTCTCAAGTGTTTAGAAGGGTTATGAATTTATCACTCAAATCCTAGAGCATGCATCACGCAACCATAGCCTTGAAAAAATTCTAGTTAGCAATCACAATACAGCAAACACATACATTTTTGGAGGACTTTCGGGTTGTAATGGGGCTTAGGTAAGGGTAGGACATTTTGGGATAGTAGGCTTTACTACTTGGAGTTAGGTATATATTTCCAAATTATTCTACCATTTTTTTTCTTCACCTTTTCATTATGGAGATTCTCAAACATTAACAAAAGAACCAAGAAGATATTATTTATCAAGATATTATTTATCGTTTTTTTTTCTTCTTCTTTTCTTCTTTTCTTCTTTTTCTTTTTTCTTTCTTTTTTTTTTTTGTGAGAATCACCACCCCAAACTTAAAAGGTTGCTATCCCATGAGCAACCCCAAACTTAGAATTTGATCAAGACAAGACAAAAATTTTCTAGCTAACTCCAAGTAAGGTGATGTAATTGAAGTAGGGTTTTTGTTTTGTAATGTGGCTAGTAACCGAAATAAAGGGGCAAGGCTCAAAGGGGCTAGCAAAGGATAACATTTTCATAGGGTAGTTAGAAAGGCTCAAACGACCAAATAAAATTGTCTCAATGTATGCATAAATTACAAGTGATGCAAGTCAGAATTAGTGCAAGTTCTGAAGGGATAATACACGTTTGGATAATCACACAACAAAGAATTTAAGTGTTTAGGCTCAAAAGCTCACAGCTAGGATAATAAGAAAGAGTATGAATTATCTAAATGATGCCAAACATGCCACTACAAAATTTATTTAGTGTTTTTTTTTTAAATACAAGTTAGACTTCAACAACCAAGCAGTAATCAACAATGCATGAATTAGTGAAACTTATCGAATTGAGCAATGATATGAGCAAAGAAATATAGTTTAAATTTCAAAATATCAAACATAAAACTTAAGACTAAATGCAAGTTGTTAATAATTCTTCATCATAGTGCACGTTTACACACAATTAGAAAGAAACAAATTCAAATAACAAAAATAAGATTGCAATAATTAAAAGTTACCTCTACCTGTGGGTTGCCTCCCACGAAGCGCTTCTTTAAAGTCATTAGCTTGACGCCTCAACTATTGTCAAGGTGGCATATATGACAGGAAGAACACATCATCCTTCTTTTTCTTTTTGTTTGGTAGAAATTTCATGAACTTAAGAAATAAAAGGTGTTGCTTCCATGTCCTTCTCAACTGGACATTGATGAACAAGGCATAGATTGAATCTCGAACTTTATCAATCTCTTCTTTTTTCTTTTCCTCGTTTGTATTTTCCTCTTTTTCCTCTTGCTTATCTTCTTCTACCACAACAATGAAATTATCTTCAATCTTCAACTTCTCCTCCATCATCTCAAACTTAACCACTTGCTCAAATAACCTCTCACATTGACTTTCAAATCATTCAATTGAAACCATGTTATTCTTCATGAATTCAACCAAAACGTTAGTAATGTGAAAGTCTTTGTCATCTGATTCTTTGGATAGAGTTTTAGGAGGTAGAATTTGTTCCCAATAGATCTTTTTAATATAATACTCGTCGTTTTCTGTAAGTTTGAGAAAAAAGTCTTCACATTCTATTAGTTCATCAAGGTCATCTAAACAACGTTCATTCTTATGTGCTTTTCCATAAAAGTCACATCTAAGAGGCTTCCACGGAGGGATTTGAGGGTGATATCTTAAAAATGAATGGCTCAAGATTTGCCCCTCAATCATGCGACATATACCCGATATAAGACAAGTATCACACTCTTCATATAATTGTAGTAGAATATCATCATCATAGTCTTCCATGCTCTACAGCGCATAGTTATCTCAAACAAAGAAGAGAAAAACCACTAGACATGACATTAGCAAGTTTAACAAATAAAAATAGAAAAAAAAATTTCAAAAAATAAAATAAAAATTAAAAAAAATTAAAACAAATAAAAAAAATAAAAAATTTTATTGCAGAGCAAAAAATTTCAATTAAGTAAATAATTTAAATTCAATAGTGATATGGCAATCCCCGGCAACGGCGCCAAAAACTTGATAGCGTTTCAGCAAGTGTACTGAATCGTTGCAAGTAATAATAAAACGGTAGTATCGAGTGTCGAACTCAAGGATTGCGTTTTACTATTGAATTATATTTAATAACTAAAATTGAACAAAAAGTTTTCAGATTGATTGAAATACTATTTGAAATTAACAACAATAATAAAATTGATCTTTTATAATGGGAAAAATGTTAGGGATGAGTTTCACTTTGAATCCAACCTTGGTGTCTAATTTGAGCCTAGTTACTGAATTCCTTTATTGAATTATTACCGAATTCTCTTTATTATTCTAGCCCTAATGTCTTAGTGACAGAACCTTTAATTCTAAAGTAACCCTTAATTCCTTAGTGGATTTAAGATTAGAATTAAGCATTACCCTAAAGGAATTCTCTTGTAAATTATTGCTTTGCAACTAATTTAATTGGTTTCATGACCTGCATCTATCCCTAGACTACAAATTCATGAATTTCTCATCTCAAGCATTCGTAAAGTCCACTTCCGTTTCAAAATACAAATCGTAGAACATTTTAATGTTGATCAAGCAATAAAAAGCATTAAGCACATAGATGAGAAAAACAATTCAATAAACTCATTCATATAACTAGAAATCAAATCAGAAAAATAAGGGTTTCATCTGGTTACACTCATCCCTAACAAATAGGGTTTAGTTACTCATGACAGAGATACAAAAGATAAGGATTAAAGAAGAATTACAAGAATCATTCATGGATGATTCTTGATAAAACTGCTTCAATGGCGTTAGAAACGGTCGTCTTTGAGTTTCTATGCTAGGGCAAAAGTCTCCCAACTTCCCAAGAGTCAAAAAGATCCCTAAACAGTGAAAAAATGCATTTTTATGATTTCTGATGTGCGTCACGCGCCCCAGGCGCGCAGGGTGCGCTCCAGGCGCACGTTGACAGAACTGAAACACGAGAAATGCGCTTCAGGCGCGCAGGGCGCGCTCCAGGCGCACAACATCTGCTATCTGACGTATTTTGCATTATTCTCATCTTTTGAGTCTGCATTTGGTCCCGGTGGCTTCATGAAAGTTGTAGATATGGATCTTAGCTTTCATTAGCACTTGGAGTGACACTAATTGGACATCTAGAACTCCAGATATTGTTGAAATACTCCACATATGTCATGTTGATTTTTCACCAAAATTCAGCACTGCACTAAAACAAAGTAACAACACAAAACTACGAAAAATCTCTACTTAATTAAGCAAATAAGAACAAAAACATTTCATTAAATCAAATAACTAAAATCAACAAAATATATTAAATAACTCATTAAATTAACTAACGATTAAAGATAAAAAAGACTAAAATCAATAAAAATTATGCATATGATGAAGAGTCATCAGTAGCATATGCAATTTTGTTGGTTACTCTGATTCTGACTATGTAGGTTGCAAAACGGATCGAAAAAGCACAAGCAGCACTTGCCATATATTAGGTAATGCACTAGTATCACGTCTTGTATAAAACAAGTTTGTGTGGCTCTAAGCACTGCTGAAGTAGAATACATAGCAGCAGAAAGTTGTTGTGCACAGATTCTATTGCTCAAGCAGCCATTATATGACTATGGACTTGATCTCGAATGCAACCCACTAAGATGTGATGATACAAGTGTAATCAATATCTCGAAGAACCCAATCATACACTCTCAAACTAAAATCATGTATATATTTCATCACTTTCTGCGAGATCATGTACTGATAGGAAATGTTGAAGTAACATTTGTGGATACACATATGCATATATCTTCACAAAGCCTCTACCTAAAGATTCTTTCTACAAGATACAAACAGAACTTGACATTTTAAATGAAAACGATCTCTAATGCAAGGTATCTATACTTTGCAAGTCATTTCTATTCAAGATCTAAAATCTTCACTTGATATGTTGATAAAATTGATTCTTTGATGGTTATGTGTTTAATAAATATGACTATTTGATTTACATGTTGTCTTTTTAGTGGAAAATTCATTTTAAAAACAAAATTTGATATCGTTGTCGAATACACATTGTATGTATTTGAACACATGTTTCTAGAAAATCTTGTATTCGAATACAACTCATGTGTAGTCGAATACACATTTCCATAACTATTTGTATTCAAATACAACCAGTGTGTAGTCGATTAGATATTCATGTTTATCCCCAATATATAAGTTTTTTCACCTTTTTAGGTTACTATTTACATTTTCAATAGCCTAATACAACATTATACATTTCCATTTCTTCAAAAAATATCATCCTCTCTTACTTGCAACAGTTACCTAACGACTATACCAACATACATTGCATCTAAGATCACTTTAAACTCACATATATCACTTCAAAATCAAATATCTCAAAACCGAAAACCCCATTTTTCCCCAAATTCGAAAACTTTCACTATCACCATGGATGCTCGCAAAAGAGGATCAAGAACCAAGCATGCTTCAGTGGGTCCTTCCAAAAGGAGGGCTAGAACTGATAATGTAGCAAATTTATCTCACTTGCTTCACCCATCAGATGAAATTGACCGATTCCGCATATACTACTCCGACAAAAGGACCATCACTTCTAAATATGGTACTCTTGATTCCTTTTCCTCTTTTATGTTTCCTAAGTTACTTAAGGCCCAACATCTAGAAGAGTTCATTGGTTATAACGGTTCTATCTATCCTGACTTAGTTAGGATATTTTATTGTAATCTCAAGTAAGAAGAGTTTAAGTTAGTATCTCAAGTAAAAGGCAATGACATTGAATTAAACACTCAAACTATTAGAGAAATCTTGTAGCTTCTATTTGAGGGTGGGAAATTTAGGCCCGAATATTTATGTGACTGGGTAAATATCACTAAGTATGATGCTTATGTTTCATTGTGTTAGTTTGACAAAGACTCTATGGAACGAAAAAATGACACAAGTTGGTTCCGAATTTGCTAGGCAACAGTATAGAGTTAGAAATCTAACCGTTGACTACATGCTCTTGCATTACTTTCTAAGATATATTATGCTTCATAAGGTTGGAAATTACTCGCAAATATCTAAATTTGAGCTTCATATCATGTTTTTCATGTTTGAAGGATGTCCACTCAATCGATCTTATTTTGTCTGCTTTGTCCTATTTGCTTCCAATGATGTTATTGGCTTACCTTTCATTTTATCATATGCATCAAAAGCATTTTCAAAGTAACAAAAATGCATAAACAATGTTTGAAATAAAGTTTTTGACAAACTTCAATGTTGTATTCGACTACAACATGTTGTAGCTGAATACAAGTGATAAGTCAGTAGCTAAAACTGGACATCTGTATTCAAAAACGAGATGGTGTAGTTGAATATAAGTGCTAATTTAGTAGCTAAAACTGAACATTTGTCTTTGACAGCAAGATGGTTGAGTCGAATACAAGTGCTAAGTCAGTAGCTAAGATTGCACATTTGTATTCGAATATAACCTAGTGTAGCCCAATACAACAACAAGTCAATGGCAAAATTCACTCAGTTGTATTCGAATACAAGATTTCGTATTCGAATATGATGTTTGAATAAAAATTGAATATTACAGAGGTGTATTCGACTACACACTAGTTGTAGCATAATACAACGGTGAACAAAATAATTGCATATGTTCGTCAAAATCATTGTTGAACAAAATCATTGAAGTTATTGCATTTTTTGAAGGAAGTGGTGTACTTTCTTAAAGTAGTCTAATATAAGATAGTGGTGTGCTATCTTAGGAAGAGTGTTAAAAATTTGTCGTAGAGATCCTAGGATGGAATTTATACATATTCTAACAATATTGGAAAAATTTCTTGTAGTGTGCAAGAGGACTGGATGTACCCTTGGTCATAAGGGGAATTAGGAAAATATTGTGTTCATTAATTTTTTGCCATTTACTTTTTGCCATACACTATTCTAATCAGAAAAATCGATCGCTGAATATCTTAAAACAAGAAAAAATTTAAAAACCTAATTCACCCCCCCCCCTCTCCCCTTCCCTCTTAGGAGCACCTCTGTTCTTACATATTCAACCAAGGAAATGGTCAATTGTTCTCAATTTTTTAATTTGTTTACTAAAAATGCTTACACTAAAGAAGGAACTATGTTACTTAGTTATGATTTCCTTAACTACTTCAAAAAGTGTTATGTACAGTATGGATGCTTAAGCTACTGAAATACAATTGCATAAAGTAAAGTAAATTGGTAAAAGGATAGAGATAACATAAAAATATTATATGTTCTAGTATTTATTGCCAAAACTAATCCTATTAAATATAAATCGGGACCTACAACCATATAGTCATTTCCCATCTATTTTCTTGTTTCTTCGACCTATCACGTTGGCAATATCCACACACGATTTTTTCTAAAATTCTTCCTTTGTGTTGATTGTTAGTGACACTAAAAGAATGGAAGGTGAGTGTAACAGTCGAATTATCAGGCTATAGTGAGCTTTGACATAGTCTTAAACCTCCGCAACCCTTGTGGATTCCTGTAAATTTGAGAAAAACTCGTTTGACTAACTATTCGATTGCTTCATGCGTGTCTGTTCTTCATTAGACTAAGTTTACTTTGACTACCAAAAATTCGATTATTTTCCATTATCCTCTTACAAATCATTTATTTTTAGGCTAAACAAGATTTATATATTTTATTTTGACTCCAACTCTTATAATAAAAAAAATTAGGATAGTATAAAAAAATAGAAATTGGATAAAGATAAAAAAAATAAAGAAATCAATAGAAGAAAAACTTAAATGAGAAGTTTGAATAAAGACATAATTTTTTCATAAAAAACTTCTGACATACTACATATTAAAGTAATAATATTAAAAGAATACAAATAAAATTGTACGGTAACATATTAAATGAAGGAATCGGATTTCTTATATTTGAGCCAAAAATTAGGTATTATTGCCACTATTAGTAATGACCTTGGTATATATCTTAACTATTGGGAATTCTTATCAGGTTATCTTGGATAAAATGTGAAAGAAACAAACTGGTTGAAAAACCTTGACTTATTCTTTGCAGGTAGGGCAACCTTAGCTCAAGCTTCCCTTTTCAATATACTTGGATATATTATCTAATCACACCAAATTTTTATGGTTGTGTGTGATGAAGCAGAAAAGATTTATAGAAAATTCATTTGAGGTACTACTGCAAATCAATGCAAGATACATCTTATCTCTTGGGATAAAATTTGTCGTCTTAAATCAAAGAGTGATTTGGATTTTCAAAAGTCTTGGGATGTTAAATATGGCATACATGATAAAATTATCTTGGCAATTTATTCCATATTCCAATAAATTGTTGGTAAAAATTATGAGAGCTAAGTATGCTTTAACTCTTTCATAGTTCCTTATGTGAACTTTCGTGCTAATTCCTCTTCTACTTGAAAAGATATTGCAAATGTCTGGGAGGATATCAAGGAAAATGTCACTTGGGTTATTCAAGATAGTCATACCACACAATTTATGAAAGATCTTGGATTATAAGTTACTCCAACTTCTAGACCCACTTATCGGTGTTATTTCAAATGAGGAATATGATTTTTTTAGTATTTAATTATAGTATTGCAACTATTAAACTCCTACTCCATAAAGATCTGATTTTTGTTGTTGGAATCTTACCTTTGGTGGTCATTTTACCTTAAAAAGTGCATACAAGCTCCTCAATTATAGTATTGCAACTATTAAACTCCTACTCCATAAAGATCTGATTTTGTTGTTGGAATCTTACCTTTGGTGGTCATTTTACCTTAAAAAGTGCATACAAGCTCCTCAATTGTCTGAAAAATATCACAATCTCTTTTGATCCCATTTTTTATTTATTTATAATATTTGGAGTTGGAAAAGTCTTATAAATTTTTCTTTGAAAGCTGGCACACAATAGACTCCTTACTAATGACAAAGACATTCTAGAGGGATTTCCACTAATAATCTTTGTTAGTGTTGTCGTGATTGTCCAAAAATCATTATGCATATGTTAAGAGACTATGAGGAAGTTAAATATTTTTGGAATGATCTCATTAATTTGAATCATTGGAGTATGTTTCTAAGCATTGGCCCGTGAAATTTCTTATATTGGAATTTATCCAGCAAGGCTATTGGTCAAGTTATATCTCAATGAACTATTTCCTTTGGAGTGGTTATGTACGAAATTTAGAAGGATCGCAATAACCTAGTTTTTTGCGATCATCTTTCTTAGACTGAACATTGATTTATAAAACTCTCAATCAAGCACCACCCATTGAGAAAGCCTTTCTTCAATAGAAATCTCAACGTCCCTCGTATAGTCAAGAAGTAGATATTGGATGGACTAAACCTCTTGAAGGTTGATTCAAAGTTAACGTGGATGATTCCTTTAGAGCTTCTTTTGATAGCTCTGCATGTGGTGGTTGATTCGTTGTCGCACACGGGTCAAATACAATTAATAAAATGTAAATAGAGATAATAACTCGAATCGTTTCGCAAGGGCTTATGATATAATAACAATAACTAAATTGAAAGTTGAAATTAAAAGAGGGTTTTTTAGATTTTTGATTTAATAGATGAACAAAACGATTAATGCACTTATTCGAGTTTCAGACCTATCACAGATTCTATCAATGAGTTTAATTTCTAATTTGTGATTCTATTATAATTTGACTATAGAATGATTAAGAGAGAAAAATAACATTAAGAAGTAAAATTCAGAATTGGTCTTTTCTTCGAAAACAAAAGTTGTAACTCTTATTTTTAGGTTTTCAACGTCTACTGGTATGCACCAATATGATATCCAAAGCTCAAGGTATGGTCTATAGAGTGAACAAGAGTCAAAATACAAATAATTAACTTAATATGCAAATAATAAAATTATAATTCAAATTTGATCTAAAGTTTAGAAACAAGCTACAAATATTCATCTAAGCTATAAAGAGCTTTTAAAATACCAAATTAAAAAACTAGAAACATGTGCCCAAATGCTATGATCAAATTCCCCCACACTTAAACTTTTGCGTTCCGAGCAAAACAATGAATGCGATTTCAAATATTCTTATAAATACAAAGTGGTGAGAGAAACAGAAATATTTCTAGCTTAAAGCAATCATGAATAGTTTTTTTATTTCAACCAAGGTAAACAAGAGGGCAAGTTAACTAAATAATGCATCATAAATGATAGAGTCCTCCCAGGATATAAAATTCTCTCAAAGTATTTGGGCTACTATTTACACTCAAAGCACATCATGAAAGTTAGCACTACCATATGCTTGACAAGCCTCTATAATCTATATTTGAAACACATGCACATACTGATCAAAATGTCTTTATTTAGGTTGTAACGTGGCCATGGTTAGGGTGAGATAATTCTAAGGAGACTAAGGCTGAAAATCAAAGAGGATAAATGAGTAATGATTAAGAGAGAAAAATAACATTAAGAAGTAACTCAACAAAACATCATGGACTTTTATTTTCACATTTTCTTTGCTCATATATATTAAAACAATCGATTTTAAATATTTATAATCGATTTTAAACTATTATATATATATATATATATATATATATATATATATTTCTTTTGTTGTGTTGTTGTTGTTATAACCCTCAAATTTAAACAAACAAGTTGAACACCCCCTTATTTAAGAAAAGACTCCATTATCCCCCCAAGATTAGGTCAATTCATTGTTTTTCACTTTAAGACTTGTAATGAGCTATATAACAAAGAATGAGATAATTAAGCTCAAAGGGATTTAAATAAATGGATAATTGTAGGGTAGACTTATTTGGCTAGTAGCTTAATCAAGACACAAATGTCTATATCATTTCAATATATGCATGCTAACAAGAGTCAAGTTCTGGCGTAACTAACAATCATGAGTGATATAACACACAATCATATCTTTTAGTTCTTACAAAATTCTAACACTTTTTATTACTAGATATCAATATTTTTTTTTCTCAATATATGTATGCTAACAAGAGTCAAGTTAAGTTCTGGCGTAATTAGCAATCATGAGTGATATAACGCAAAATCATATCTTTTAGTTTTTACAAAATTATAACACTTTTCAAGTTCTTACTAGATATTAATATTTTTTCTACACAAAATATATGCAAGTAGATGATCTTTTCTTGTATCTTAATAACAGAACATTAATATTTTAGGGATCACATTTATGAGGAGCTGCCGAATTTTGTGTGAATTTTTATTTTTATATATATAAAGTAATTTATAAAAAATTACAATTATTTTTCAAACCAAAACAAAAATAAATAAAAAGAAAAAAATAGTTTTGCTTTTAATTTTGTAAAATAAAACAAAAGTAAAAAAAAAAAAAAAAAAAAAAAAAAAAAAAAAAAAAAAAAAAAGTAATCGCCTAGCCTCGCCAATTAGTTGTTCATTTTATTTTAGAAACCTAACTATAGAACGAAGGAATCCTCGCCGCCACATTGCATCTCGCCGCTGCCGCATCACTGCATCTCTCCGCAGCACCACCACTGCATCTTTTTAAATTATGTCGCCATCGTCACCATCGAATCTCAACCACTTTGCGTCGCATCTCAACTTTCCCCTGCCATTGTAACCTTGTCGCCTTCATAAGTGTCGCGCACTTCCATCTGTTTTCTTTAATTTTCGTTTCACGTCATTTCATTATTCTGTTTCATTATTGGTTTTCGTGAATATAGAACCTCCACTTTGTGACCATCAACGTCACCTTTAGTGAAAGTTAGTTAGGGTTTTCTGAGAAGATTGGAGTTTATTGTTGAATTGAAGGAGGCAAAGGGTTCTGTCCGTTGCTGCTTGCATAGAGGTATTTATACTTTGATTACCTCAGTTTTTGTTAGGGTCATGAATATGTAGTTTTTAATTTTTTTTTTTTTTTGAGTTCATGTTGTCTTAGTTTTATTAAACATTTTTATTTCTTGTGTTGTTGAATCTTAGTTGTATTTTCTTAATTGAATTCACACATACATGTAGTTATAATGACTCAAGCTTCTTCTTAATTTGCAATTATTAAGTAATATATTTTGTTGGTTATTTAGTTTAAATAAAAAATTGCAAAAAAATAACAGCATGTAAAAAACTGCAAAAAGAAAAAAATGCACGGAAATAAAAAGCTGCACAAAAAATTGTAAAAATAAAAATCATGCATATAAAAACTGCAAATAAATATTGCACATAAAACTACA
>JBBPBT010000230.1:963577-982778 GCA_037974875.1 Cicer bijugum
AAGTATTTTTTTTGTGGATTTTAATTTAATTTAATTATAAGTATAATTCTTTTCTATGGTGATGAATAAGAACAGAGGTATACTATTGTAAAATTATCCCTCTTACATTCAAATGCTTATAATTTTTATATACTCCTTCAATTTTCTTGTTTTTTCTCTTCCTATTACATATTTACTACATTACATCTATCAATTCATTCTCTATTTCTATCTTTTCCAAGATATCAAATGAACTTTGGATATACATCAAATGTTTTTTTTTTTTTTTTTGTAAAATAACTCTTTGTACAATGTGGAAAGTGTTAGAGCTCTATCACTACTTTAAAAAAATATTTATAAGATTTAAATACTAATTAAATTACTAAAATTTTATTAATTGTTAATGATGTATTTATAGTAATATTAATTCTGCTCAATCTTAGCCTCTAATTTTGTTTGCTATGGATGCCTTTGATTATGTTTCCTCTAGTTGCCTCTGATTTTAGTTTCTTCGACTGCCTATGATTCTGTTTTCTCTGATTGCGTCTGATTTTGTTTTCTTCTGGTTGCCTATGATTATGTTTCCTCTAGTTGCCTCTAATTCTGTTTTCCTCTAGCTGCCTCTAGTCCAAGCTTTCCTCTAATCGAGCTGCCTTTGGTCCAAGTTTACCTCTGATCGAGCTGCCTCTGGTCCAAGCTTTGCTTTGACCAAGCTACCCCTGGTCCAAGTCTTCCTCTAATCCAGTTACCTATGGTCCAAACTCTCTTATGACTGAGTTGGCTATGACCATAATGCCTCTGATCATACTGCATTTGATCCAAGTATGACTATGATCATGTTGCCTCAGATCAATAAGTGATCAGATCACGGTGCCTCTAGTCAAAGTCAACCTCTGGTTCAAGCTTCCTGATCAAAATGCGAAATTTAAAAGACATGACCTCATTTAAACAAATAACAAGCTAGGATTTTCTTGATGAATGATTGAAGTTAAGTTACCTTCTAGTTTTATTACCTTGTTGAGTTGATTAAATGGTTGCATTAATCATATTGATGAAATGTATAACAATCCTCCCAATACCTTAGAAATATTGGTAAAACTTAATTACTAATTTGAATTTCTAGGATTTTATTAATTTTTAATATTGTATTTTTAGTAATACTTAATTAGGATAAGGGTAAAATAAGAAAATAGTAGCATTAACAAGTCCAAGAGACAACGGAAAAACATACCACATTTATTTCAATTCTTCTCTCTCTCTCCCTCTCTCTCTCTCTCAAAACATATTCCACCTTCATTTATTTTATTTTTCTAATCACACACTCTCAGAACATTCTAGAAAGAACTCCAACATTGCCACTATTCATTGTCCCATTCATCAATCAAATTTTCTCATCCTTTGCAAAATCTTCCAAACACAATAGCTCACTGAAGTTCTCCAAACTTGTCTTGATCCCTTATATGTATGTTTCCATTTCTCATTTTCAATTATCAACCAAAAACAGTACTAAAAGAGAAATAAAGAACAAGTAGGAGGAACCCCAACAATGGGAATGGAGCTTAAAGATTGAAGAAATTGAGAGTTGCTATAGTAGAAATCTCCTTCAAATCAGCTATAATCAAAGATAATTGTAACATTCAAGCATTTTATTTTATTTTTATACTTTATCTTATTAGGAGTAGAGGTAATTATTCTAGATATTGTTCGTGATAGTTACTATTGTATTGTGTTATTTTAATTTTTGATACTAAAGTTAATATTAATAATAATAATAATAATAATAATAAAAGCATGAATCAGGAAACTTTAAAAACAAAAGTACATTAAACTGATTAGTGAATAATTAGTGTCGTAATGAGCTTAGGTTGAATTATCATGTTCCCCACTTCTACTGATAGAAAGGAAAAAACAAAACCGACACCTCTCATTCACAAACGCTCTGCGATATAGAAAAAAAAAGAGTTTAGGAGAGAAAAAAAAAGAGAAAATTCAAGAACTAAAGGAGTTAGTGATTCATCCCCTCAATTGTAGTACATTTGGAGCAAAGACCGCTGCGTGAGAATTTTAATAACGACACTCATATCGGTAAGGGCATCACTCCATCCGCTTTCCCACTTGAATTATATGAAATGTGATGTTGTGCATTGGTTTGTTTGTGTTTTATCTTCAAAATGAATATTAATAATGGTGTTGTTTGGAAGGACCCACGAAGCCTTTGTAGGGAAGGTGATATTTCAGAATCATGCATTGACATATAATCTAACAAATAGGTTGTACATTTGAGTTGATTTGTATCTTTGGTGCACTGTGATTTTTAAATGTTAAATGGAGTATATGATTTATTTATATTTTTACTATAACAACTATATATGCATGCATATTTGCTATGTGTTTGTTATTTAGAGATGACCCTTACATTTGACAGAACGTTACATATAGTGTTACTTTAGCGAATAATGTCACAGTCAACCTAATATGAAAAATGCGAGGAAGTACAATATAGCATGCAATTGGAGACTCCGAGATACTTTTGTGCCGGTGTTAGATTTGTTGGGTGAGTTTTTTAAAGTCAAAAGTTTATGACCAACTAGGATTTATATTTTGGTAATAAAACGTCAAGAGTTTTGGCTATAAGAGTTTCTTTTGTTTAACATTTTAAATTTGCTTTTAATAATTGTAAATACTTTGATTCATTATTTTTGAAAATATAACTAAAAATGTTATTAATTAATTTTAAGGTAAATGAGTATTTAAGATAATCATAAATAAATAAAAATGAATTTTTATTTTTACGTTTAAAATTTCGTTTAATGTCTCAAAAAAGCGAAATGTTACAATAATCATTCCTAGAAAACTATGAGTTATGTTACATTAAATTATTTTAGCATTAGGGTTATGAGAGTTTATTCACTAAAATCCTTTACTTCTTGTCAGAAATTATTTTGGTGATTTTAAGGGTAAAAAGAACTTAGATGTATCAGAGAAATGAATTTTTTAGCATATAGTTGTTTTGAATCAACACCCAAACGACTTTAAAGTGGCATGCATGTTATTTGTTTGCTTGTTGCATGATTGATATGTCGGTAATTTAGGAAATTTCATAATTTTGGGAGAAAAAAAAAAATAATTTGAAGTGCAAATCCCACAACTAAAGGTAAATACATATGTTTTGGACTTTTTTCCCTTGCCTCTGCAACTTTGCCTCTGAGTATCATTTTTATAATTTGGACTTTTGATTATGGTAAATTTCCCTTATTTTTACCCCTGATAAATTTACCTTATGTTTGCCTCAGATAGTCCTCCAATATTCTTGCGCCTCTGATGTTGTATTCTAAGTGTTTTGCTTTTGATAGTTATATCTCTTTCTACCTCTAATTCTTCCAAGGCACACGTGTCCTTTTAATCTTCCTCTGGATGTGTATCCTTTGATTCTTCCTCTGTATGTGTATCCTTTTATTCTTTCTCTAGACACGTATCTTCTTATTCCCCTTCCAGACGCATATCCTCTAATTCTTCTTCTAGACGTGTATCCTCTAATCCTTCTTCTAGACGCGTATCCTATGAATCTTCCTCCAGAATCATATCTTTTGATTTTTCCTCTGGACGCGTATCATATAAATCTTCTTCTGGATGTGTATCTTTTTATTCCTCCTCTAGACGTCTATCAAGTGGTTTTTCTTCTAGGCATGTATCCTTTGATTCTTTCTTTGGACACTTATTATGTGATTCTTCCTCTAGACCCATATCCTCTTATTCTTCCTCTGGACGTGTATCCTATCATTCCTCCTCTAAAAAAGTATCCTTTGATTCTTCCTCTGGACATGTATCATCTAATTCTTCCTCTGGACACGTATCCTCTAATTTTTCCTCTTGATACATATCCTCTGATTTTTCTCTACACATGTATTCTCTAATTCTTCCTCTGGACACATATCCTTTGATTTTTCCTTTAACGCGTATCCACTAATTCTTTCTCTAACCACACTACTTCTAGTCCATGTATTCTCCGATCCACATATCTTTTGATCAGAATCTACCAATGATCACACAACCCCTGATTCACGTATCCTTTGATCATGTTGACTCTACCTCTATTCATGCTACCTCTGATTATAATACCCTTGTCACATATCCTCTGACTCTTGTCATGATGCCTCTAATTTGTTACTCCACAAATTATTGCCTCTTGCTAAATCTTTCTCTGATTCCAACTTCTGATCAGGGACTTAGGATTTAATTACCACTCGAATTTTTGTATATTTCTAAGTTGTTTAAAATTTTTATGGGTGAAGGATGCATTGCATACATGACACAATAAAGACCTTGCATACAAAACATATCAACTTCAATACATTCTCATTAATAAGATCATGCATGACATTATTCACGGTGGGATAATTCAAGTTGTTCCATACATGGCCCAACAAGTAAATGAGAACAGTCAAGACGCTAATTGGGGTTTAGCCAAAAATCACCTTTACCTCTCAAGACTCAATTATCTTAGTGATCCACTTTGAGATAATTGGGTGAATTCTCTTTGTTTACAAAGAAAATATTTTTGAGATCATGCATCGTTTTTTTTCTCTTCGGAATTAATATAAAAGAATGATTTCAGTTAAGTTTTATAAAAAGAAATTGAAGTTGAGAGCTTCAACTTGAGATGCATCAAAATTTCATGTTTTTATGTATTTTTATGAAAGAAATATTTTCAAACCTCCCTCCCATTAATTTTAGTGCTCATTGAGATATTATTATCTCACCCCTTTATTTTTATATTAGCCGTTGGAGGAAACCATAATACGAGTTGAGCACTAGAAGATTGGTCCAGACTTATCAGATTTAAAAGTCTGATGTTTGAATTATATGATGTAATGAAAATTTGTTAAAGACATAAATTACTTCAAGTTGTAATATTAATTTATGAATCTACTTAAAGAAGTTATAAACTACATTTGAATGTGGTTTTCAATTGCGTTTTTTTATTCTAATTATTATTTCATTTTACTTGTTTTTATTTATTTATTTATTTATTATGGTGTACACATCTAATTGTCAAGTTCTAGATGATTGGTATTGAATCTTATAAAATATGCATTGAATACATAACATTACATATGAATTGCATTCATTAAGTCACGACATTCATGGTCCATGTGAAGTAACGATGTCGATTTACAAGGTAGGGGGTTTGAATTGTAAATGCACCTTTTAAAAATTCCTGTTAAACTTAAGAAAAATAACTCAAGATTGATCTTGGTTATGAAAACAGAAAAACGGAGAACGTTCTTGGTTTTTATTATTAAACAGAGAACGTTCCTTGATTAGCTTAAAACAGAAAATCAGTTTATGTTTTATCTTAGTTAATCAATTAAGTATGACAAATAAAGAGATAGGATAGAGAATACCACACAAATATATATCCTGGTTCACCCAACAAGGGTTACGTCCAGTCCTCACACTGTGAGATTTTCCACTAAGTGTTTAAAAACAAAGAACCTTCTTGATCTTACAACACCTAATCTAGATCAACCTTGATCTATTTCAATCTCTATTACTTTCCACCCAGAAAGCAATAACAACACCTATCTAACCTTGATAGGATGTACTCTTAAACAAACTATAAAGAAACTCTTATAGTTTGAGTTTTTA
The DNA here is from genome assembly GCA_037974875.1 of Cicer bijugum. Taxonomy (NCBI): domain Eukaryota; kingdom Viridiplantae; phylum Streptophyta; class Magnoliopsida; order Fabales; family Fabaceae; genus Cicer; species Cicer bijugum. Next base: position 969,206 of record JBBPBT010000230.1, read on the forward strand.
CAATTGGATTGTTTTTGACAGAATTTGAGATTTCTCAACTCTTGTTTGAGAATTGATTCTTTACAAAGGATCTAATGATAATTATGCAATCTAATGTATGAATATGAGTCAGCAACTGTTTTTGCAAAATATCAAAATGTATAACAGCCTCTGTTTTGCGAAAGAGCAGAATTTCAAGTATGTATGTGATTGATTTATGGATTTATCAGCACCTGAATTTCTTGCCTTGATCCTGGATGTTGGCCTTCTATTTATAGGCATTAGAAGCAATTAATGAATGTCAAAAAGAGTTGTTGGTAGTGCACTGGAGTTTGACTGAAGCCAATATATTAGATTAAAACTAATCCAGCTTTGAAGAACTTCTTTTTGACTTTTCTGGTTTAGCATTTAAAGCAGTTCTGCCTTTTTTGAAAAAGCCCTTGACATTTTTTCCTTGATCTTGGATGATACAGTCTCGATCTTGAGTCTTGAATATAGTCAGAGAAGTTTGCAGAAGAATTGTATGCCATTGCAGAAGAGAATGCACAACTGTTGTAGTTATGCAAAAAATAAAGATTGATTATCAATCTGGGTCTGTTAATTTGATCTTTCTTGAGGTTTAATAATCAATCTGAAGTTCCTATTTTAATCATTATGGATGTCTTTTACAATGTGTTATCATATATCAAGGTTGATCGAATTTTCTTGACAGTTTGATATTTGGAGTTACAAACTATCTTGATTTTTGTCTGACTTTGAGTCCTTTTATTTTAGAGATCAGATAACCTTTTAGAGCTTGAATGAATCCTACTTGTTTCTTGCCATGTACTAATTCTATATGAATAAATTTCCAGGGCATAATTTTTGTTACAGAGGTAGAAAAAGTTTGATCAACATGCTGTGATGAACATATTTCAAGTTGGAGATCATTCTTTGTTTTAATGCAGAGTGTTCTTGTTGCTGTCTTTTCTATTTTGCTTGATTTTGTTCTTATTTAAATTCACTCAAAAGCACATGTTAAATTAACATAACATTTTAGAATCATAATTAACTGTCTTAATTAACCTTTGTTTATTTTCATCAAAACTTTAAATATAGAGTTTGCCTTAACACCATGTACACGATGAGACATTTTAGCTTTGTCTCGGGCATAAAACAATGGGTAAAGGTAAAATAATTGGATACTAATTGGGATACTGGCCAAACCACCTTTGTAATAGACTACAACCATCTAGGTTACCAACATATGGGAAATTGAAAGAGCTTTTTCTTATAAAGGAAATTGATATTCGTAAATTTTTCTATAATTAAAAAAGAAATGAAGACGAGAAAGCTTTTCCTTATAAAGGAAATAGATATTAGTAAGTTTTTCCTTAATTAAAAAGGAAATAAAAACCAGAAAATTTTTCTAAATCAAAGAAAGAAAGATAATACATTTTTTCTACTTTAAGAAAAAAAACATATTTTATATATTTGGCCTATGTCTAATAAAACATTTCATATTAAAGTTAAGTTTTCATTTTTTTTTTTTTGAAAAAACTATTTCAAAATGCCTCTCCCCTTTTAAGAGCTTACTGAGATTATTATCTCACCCTCTATTTTCTTAAATATTATAGCAGATAAGATAAGCTAATGATTGGATTCCAATGTTGAATGATGACTTTATTTTTATAATGTAATTTAAATTAAGAGGATGTATAATTATGATGTATCTGAGGATAATTCCTTAGACCTTAATATTTGCTAGTGTTGTAATTTTAATCTACTTGGTACACTTAAGTACTTGTAAACTATGTGTTTTGTATAGTTACAAGTCATGTAAGTGCTCATATTTATGATATTTAAAATTAATTGTCTCTGTTAAAATATATGAATTTATTACCACATTCTAGACACATGGTGATAGGTTTTACATAAACCCATTAATACACGCCATATAAATTCAAATTTGGTATAAAAAAGGATGAAATGCGAACAAACTCGCTACATCTAAGTTAATAGCTTAAAACTGCAACATAACACAAAACAACAATATGTCTATAAATATGACAAAATTCAAGTTTTTGGAATATATATGTCTCTAGATTTGTAACGTTGACGATGTAAAAGTCATTGATTGAAATTTGTAATGAATCAAAATTACTATGTCAATTTAAATCAAAATGAACGATGTACAAAGACATTAATATAAAAAAGCATTGCACCAAAATAAGAAACCAAAAGTTGTCACACTCAAATAACGAAATAAAAAAAAAAAAGTGTAATAATCACTTATTTAAATAAAATAAAAGGTAAAAAACAATTTGAGAGTGTCATGACCAAAATAATTAGTTTGTTTAAAAATATTTTATTATTTTTTTTGTCCTTTTATTTTACCATTTTTATAAAAGTAATCCTCCATTTGTAAAATCAAATTTTATTGCCCTTCAAATTTTACGTTTGTTGCATTTTTTATCCCAGCCTAGATTTGTATCTTAAAAAATAGCATGTTTCTAAATAACATGGTATCCTAAACATGCTGACATGACATGCTAAATTAGATATACTTTCCCATGCCAACATGTCTAAAAAAATCATATCACTCCACCAAAATACAATTGAACTAAAAACATAATATTTTCTACTTTTTTAAAAAATCACAGCAAATAATCTCTAATATATTGAATGTAAAAATTAATTTTTTTATAATATCAAAATATGTAACAAACGGCCCCACATCTAGTCTTCATCAGAAGTTTTTATAAAGATATTTATATATCGTAGTAAGTATATTAGTCAATAGTTAGATAATTATTATTATTATTATAAACATTTTAGACAACATTAATAATGTTATCACAATATCAAGATGACTAGTCATGTGTTTTTATGAAAAAAGTAGGGGTGAAACTCACATATTGAAGAGTGATCCAAATTCAAACATATCCCAATATATCAAATATTTTTACGATCTTTTATCTTCTATACTATGATTACAAAATAATAGTCATGTGTTTTAAAATTTATTAAATGAGATGATCGTAACTTATTAGTAAATTATCGTGTAAAATATGTATACTCTTACAACATATAGAAATTAATCTCCATTTTATATGTTATATTTATAATTTTTTGTTTTCTTACTAAATTGTTGGTTAATTAACATTTGTAATTCAGAACAAATATCATACTATTATGGGATTAGGTAGAGATCTGGTGAACTTGGGGCCCAAAATTGAAATTTGACTTAAGGAAAGGAAATGAATATATCTTTCAATTGTCCATAATAGAATATCACAACTATGTTGTAATAAAAAAGAAATATAAAATTGGGGTCAAATGGTCCCTGCCTCCTAGGTAACAACCACAATCCTTCAATGCAACTATATCAATTAAAGAGTGGACTCAAAAAAGGCACTTCACATGTCTCATGTGTATGAGTGACTTACCCCTTTCCTTTAGAAAACTACAGGGCCTCTTCCCTAGCAACATTGCCAATTTCCTCCTTTAATCCATCCAAACATGTTGCACAATTTAAAATCACACCTACTTTATCACAGGTGTCCATTATAGTCTATTTGATTGCATTGGGCGAATGGCATATCTTGTGGCCAATGTTCTTCCATATTCTTAACAACTAAAATAATTAATTTCTAAACAAATATAAAAAAAGAATAAACAATGATTGGCCTGAAAATTTTGACGACCACAATATAGTTTGTACCCTTTTGGCTTATTCATTAGACTACTAGAGTAAGCAAGCAAAATGGGGGAAAAACAATACTTGCATCATAGAAAGTTCAGAAAATTAACCCCAAAGAGTTGGTGATCATATAGTCATAATTCCTATTTAAAAATGTTATTTTTTACTCTAAAATGGCTTATATTAAATCTAGCACGCTCAGTTTATTTTTGTGAAAAGTATTCTAAATTTATTAGAAGGCTACTTTTAGAAAAACTATGTCCACTTTTTCTTCAAATTTTTATATGTATTTGATTAAAATTGTCAATTTACTTCTCACTCAAATTATTAATTATAATTTTTTTTTTCTTTCACATCATTTTTCTCTTTCTTTTCTATCGTTCCAATTTTCTCTCTCTATCACATCACTTTTTTTTATTATTCAATAAATTCTAATATTTTTTATATATAATAAAAAAATTAAATTAAAAAGAAAACCTAACCTTTTGAGACCAAACAAAAATTAGAAAATAAAATAAAAGTATCGATTAAAATGGACAAACACAGTTCAAATTTTTGTCAAGATCTAACTTCAAAGTTACTTACTAAACCTCATATCAAGGTTACCAATACCTCAATAGTTTTAGTAGAAAATCTTACTAAACCAAAATATAGATTTTATAATATACGTTTAATAGCGCTAGTTAAGTAAAAATGTTGTTGTATTTCACTTCAAAAAAAAAAAAAGAGCTTTAGACGTCGTTTTTTGAAAAATGTTGTCTTATGTGAACGTTGTTTAAAATATTTTTTTAAAAAGCCCTATCATAGGTACAAACACTTATATAATAACAATGCAGTTGACATTGTTTTTTATACATCAAACCCTAATTATCCAAGAGCCACCCATAAATATCCTTCTTAGAATAAGTTTTAGAGAGAGAGGTTTTCCAAGATCACTTTTTCAAGACTTAACTTGTGAAATTAAGTGGTTGTGATTTGATTTTAAATGACTATATTACATCCTTTTGGGTGAAAGGATTGAACGTAACTATCAAGTTGGTAGTGAATCATGATAAATTATTGTGTTATCTCTCTTCCCTCTGTTTACTTCCTCTATTTCTACTTGTTCTATTTTCACAATTTATTAGCCCAAAAATTTCTTTAAAATCGAATACACAATTCAAACTCCTATCTTAAAAACCAAATACACAATTTTCAATCTACAAGAAGGGGAACTAATGCTTACAAATTTGTAGGAAGCACGGAATGGTGCCAAGCTTTTCCCATTTGTAAAGTGATTCACCTTTCTACATATACATCTGATCACATGACGATAGCTTTAGATTTCAAAGTCAATAATTGCATTATTATGATAAAAGAAAATAAAAAAAGCATAGGCGTTTCAAATTGATCTGGGAGAGTCACTATAGAAATGAACCTCATGCATGACCGAAAAGTTCACTGAAAATGTGATTATTAAAGTCGTCATGGATATGAAACCTAAGGCAACCCCTGGATCGGATGACCTCCCAACATTGTTCTATAAAAGTACTAGGACATTGTGAAGAAAGATATTATTGATCAGGTTTTTACGTTTTTAAAGGATGAAGCTGAACTTACTAGTATTAATAATGCTTTTATATGTCTTATTCCTTAAATTAAACATCCTAAAAACAGGTGATTTTTGTCTTATTGCTTTCTGCAATATTATTTATAAAATCGTTGTTAAGTCTTCGGCTAACAGGCTGGAAAGCATTATGCCCTCTATAGTGGGTTCTTTTCATAGTGATTTTGTTGCTAATAGAATCATCACTAACAATGCTATTATTGTCTTTCAAAATTTCCGTTATATGAAAAGTCTTAAAGGTAAAAAGGGGATTGTTTGTTAGAACAACTTGTATGATTAAGATGAATTGAAATTGAGAAGAAGAGAGAAAAAAATAAAATATTCTAAAAACGGAGATTGATTAGGTGCTACATAAGAATGTTCTTGGTTCTACAAATTTATATCAAACAATTTGCGAAGTACTTCTGTAACAAAGTTAACTAACTTCTAATTGTATTCTAATTATATTCTAACCTTACTAACTAATTACAAATCACTTTAAATTATATTTAACATGCCCCATAATTCAAAGTGATTTAATTGATGTTAATCTAAGATTGTTCCTCATATCTTGGAACTTCACCCTCTTCAAGCTTTTAGTTAGGATGTCAACCTTTTGATTATTGGTACTGCAATGCTCTAGCTTTATCTTCCCTTTCATCACTTGATTTCTTAGAAAATGGAACCTTTTTTCTATGTGCTTGCTCCTTCCATGAACACTTGAATGTCTTGATAGATCTATTGATGATTTGTTGTCTATCTTCAACTTCACCGCTTCATTGCTTCTCAGTCCCAACTATGTCATTAATTCATCCAGCCATATAGCTTGACATGCTCCGATTGATACATCCACATACTCAACTTCACAAGTGGGAAATGCTACTATGATTTGCTTCCTTGAACACCATGAGATGGGTGAATCATTGACCCTAAACACATAGCCCGTGGTACTCTTTCTATCATTTTCATCTCCACACCAGTCAGCATCAGTAAAGCCAACAAGTTCAGCTTCATCTTCATTTGAATTTATGGGATACAACAGGCCAAGCTCAATGGTTTCCTTGATGTATCTCAAAATCCTTTTTGTTGCCATGTAGTGTGATGTCCTAGGCTCTTCCATGTATTTACTAATCATCCCAACACTATATGCAATATATGGCCTTATGTTGCACAAATACCTCAAGGATCCTACTATTTTCTTGAAAGCTGTAGGGTCAATTAGCTCCTCATTACCTTCCTTGGACAGTACCAGCCCCTGCTTCTGATGGGCTACTAGTTCTATTGAAATATCTTTAATACATCATTAGCATAGTTCTTTTGATGCATAAAAATTCCATTTTTTATGGTTTCAAACTCAATGCCAAGGAAATATGACAACATGCCTAGATCAGTCTACTCAAACTCCTTCCCTATTCTGATTTCGAACTCCTTGATTGTTACTTCATCACTGCTAGTTAATAGTAAATCATCAACATAAAAGCATAACTATAATGCAGGTGCTACTACTGTCTTTTTTTTTTTTTTTTTACATAAACTCCCTGCTCATTCACACATTTTTCAAATTTATTCTATATGAGTAATTTGTCAATCCTCTAGTTCCAAACCCTAAAGGCTTGCTTCAGGCCATATAAAGCTTTCTTTAGTTTGTACACATGATCTTCTGTGCATGTTTTCACATATACTTCTTCTTCTAGTGAACCATTGAGGAATGTTGACTTGACATCCAACTGATGCATGAACCATCCTTTGTAGCTAGCCATTAATACTGCCATCCTTTTTATTTCAATTATAGTTACTGGTGCAAACACTTCATCATAATCCAGCCCATGCCTCTACAAAAATCCCTTTGCTACAAGTCTGACTTTGTACATTGCAATCTGTCGATCAAGCTTCATATTGACTTTATAGACTTGTTTCACATCAATTGGTCTTTTGAGTACTAACATATCCATTAGCTCCCATGTTTGGTTCTTCTCTATTGCTTTGATCATTTCCTCCATTGCTAATCTCCATATAGGATCACTCAAGGCCTCTTCATCACTTACTAATTCGGATTCAACCAGCAAAGCAAAATGAATTAACTATCCTCTACATTGATGGTTGAGTCATATGTCACTTCATATGGCTGCAATATAACTAAAGGTTGTATGGCTTTATCATACCTTCTCACAGACTCAAGAACTGGTTGACTTGTTGTTCCTGTTGGCTGGCCCTAATCCAGTTCTACTATTATTGCCTTTCTGGCTGGACTGATTGAGCTGGCCAATCTGTTTGGGTTGACTGCACTACTCGAGCTAGCTTTATTCATCCACCAATATGTCTATGCCTCCTTGTTCTTGTTTGGATCATACAACTTGTAAATCCTAGTTGCATCATAACCCATTAGCACCATTTGTTCAACCTTGTCATCAAGTTTCCTCCTGTTTTCAGTTGACACATGTCTGAAGCACAATGAGCCAAACACTCTTAGATGATGCACAATTGGCTTTCTTCCAGTCCAAGCTTCTTTAGATGTTCTAGTGGCCAATCAGTTGGTTGGACAACTATTCAAAATGTTCGATGCAATTGATACTGCTTCTCCCCAAAATTTGTGAGGTATATTTCTCCTTTTCAACAAGCTTCTTACCATATTAAGAATGGTTATGTTCCTCCTTTTTATTGCCCCATTGTGTTGTGGTGTATATGATGCAATCACTTCATGAACCATTCCCTCTTTGTCACAAAAATCACGAAATTCATGGGATTGATACTCACCACCTCCATTTGTTTTAATCACTTTAAGATTGCAGCCATTTTGTTTTTCTGCCATCAACTTGAATCCTTTAAACACAACCAACACTTCAATCTTCTTTTTGATTAGATAGATCCAAGTTTTTATTGTAAAATCATCGATGAATGATACAAAGTAGTAATTACCTCCTATTGACACTTGTTCAAAAGGACCACAAACTTCAGAGAAGATTCACTACAAAAAATGATGGATTTTGTGAGGGCCAAAAGCCCTCACAAAGGGCAAATAGCAGCCACAAAGGTGGATTTTGTGAGGGCTTTTGGCAGCCACAAAGAAGCTAGTCACAAAATTTTGTGAGGGCTTTTGCAGCCACAAAGTGTCTGAAATAGGTTGGCATTTGTGAGGGCTTTTGCAGCCACAAAAGACAGGCATTTGTGAGGGCTTTTGCAGCCACAAAAGTCTGCCTTTGTGAGGGCATAGGCCGCCACAAAGGACAGACTGAATTTTTCTGATTGGACCTTTGTGAGGGTCCAGGCCGCCACAAATTCCCTCCCTCCTTTGTAAGGGCTTTTTCCGCCACAAATGCCATCCTGATTAAAAAATAATATATTTTGTGAGGGCTTAGGCCGTCACAAAATAATACGTACTTAATAAATTAATTTTTAAATTCAAAATTAATAGTTTATTATAATATTATATATAATAAATTAATATAAATATAATATTATAATTATAATTATAATTATAATTATAATTATAATTATAATTATAATTATAATTATAATTATAATTATAATTATAATTATAATTAAAATTTAAATTATAATTAAATTAAAATTTAAATTTAAATTTAAATTAAATTTAAAATATAATGTAATTATAAATTAAATTTAATATATAATAAACGAATCTTAATTTAATTAAAAACTTAAAATAAAATATTTAAATTAAAATTAAAGATTAATAATTAAATTAAAGATTAATTTAAATAATAAAATATTTAAATTAATAACAAAATATTTTGTGTAGAGAGAAAGAGGAGAGAATAGTTAGAATAAGATTTTAGAGAGAAGTTGGATGTGAAAAAATGAAGGAGGAGGGGAGAAAAATATATATAGTGTTACCTTGAGCATTTGTGGCGGCCAAAGCAGCCACAAAGTCCACGTAGGTTTAAAATTTTGTGGCGGCCTTTGCAGCCACAAAGTCCACGTGCGCATTCCTTTGTGGCGGCCTTTACAGCCACAAATGCCACTGATCACGTTAGTCCTTTGTGACGGATTTGGCCCTCACAAATTGATTTTTTGTGGCTGTAAAAGCCCTCACAAAATCCTTAAATATTTAACTGGATTTTGTGGCTGCCTAAGCCCTCACAAAATCACAATGTTGTGATTTTGTGAGGGCTTAGGCAGCCACAAAATCTAGTTAAATGTTTAAAAATTTGTGAGGGCTTTTTCAGCCACAAATAAAGACCAATTTCAATTTTGGCATTTGTGAGGGCTTTTCCGATCACTAATTTGTGAGGGTTTTAATCGGCCACAAAATATTTATAAAGTCGGCCACAAAATGGTGTTTTTCTTGTAGTGATTACCTCCATCATTCTTGAAGATCTAGTTGGTAATTCTAATTTGAATGAATTCCTATGTTGTTTGGCTTGATAGCTCTCCTCTCTTATCTCATTTGGTATTTGAATTTCTGGAATTCCTAGCACCATTTCTTTATTCCGCAACATTTGAGTACTTATGAAGTTCAAGTGTCCAAACCTCTGGTGTAACAACCAATTCTCATTTTTGACTTTAGCTGCTAGACACTAATTCTCACTGATTTGTATTTCAATCTTGAAGGTTTTGTTTTGGGATAGTGGTGCCTTCAAGATCAATCTTCTTGAACTATCAAACATTTTAATTTCACCATACTCCATCTTCATAGAGTATCCTTTATGCAACACCTATCCAAGGCTTAACAAATTGTTCTTCATATTTGACACATACAACACATCACATATGAACGATTGCTTGTCACCTCTTCTTTGAATCAAGATGTTGCCAACTCCTTCAGTTGTCACTTTGCTATTATCTGCAATTCTGATCTCCTTTTTCACCTTCTCATTAATGCTCACAAACCAATATTTATGGCAAGTCATGTGAATTGAGCAACCTGTGTCAAGATACCATAATCCTAGGTAGTCATCTTCTATGCTTGTAGCAGCCATCAACACCACTTCATCAATATCAAAACTGTATGCTTGGGTCAGTTAAGCTTCACCATCATCTCTTTGTTCCTTCTTGGATATGCATTCATCTGCAAAATGCCCCCATTTTTTACAATTATAACATTGAATCTTCTTTTTATCAAACTTCTTCTTGTTAGATGGTTTCTTGCTTTTATTGTCACCATTTTGCTGATTTCTTAAACTTCTAGCCTCCACATCTTTGATCATGCTTCTGGTGCTTGTCCCTCCATCTTGATTGGACTTTCAGCTAATCTGAGTCTGTAGTGCCTGTGTTTGTGCATCATCTCTTTCTTTTACCCTTAATTCATGAGTGTGTAGGGAGCTTTGCAGATATTCTAGTTTCATTTTATCAAGATCGTTTGATTCTTCAATTGCCACCAATATGTAATTGTATCTTTGTGTTAATGTCCTCATAATTTTTTCAATGATCACCACCTTAGTCATCACTTCTCCATTGGTTTTCATTTGATTAGTGAATGTCTGCACTCGATTGAAATAGTCAGCCATATTTGCATTGTCCTCCATTTGCAAAAACTCTTACTTCCTTCTCAACATTTGAAATTTGATTTTCTTGGTCTTTTCACCACTTGTGTAATATTTCACCAAGATGTCATAAGCCTTCTTTGATGTAGATACCTTCGAAATCCTCTCAAAGTTATTTGAATCCATATTTTGTTGGATGTAAAACAATGTCTTGCAATCCCTTTTCTTACAACCTTTGAAAGTTGTATGTTGTCTTTCTGTAGGATTCACACCAAACTGTTCATGACCATCTTGAACAATCTCAAACACTTCTTGAGCTCCCAACAATGATCTCATTGATGCAGACCACCTCTCCTAATTCTTCCCATCAAGGATTGGCAGATTCGATGTAAATCCTCCTCCATTCATATCTTCTTTCTTTCTTTCAATCACACTTGTGTTTTTCAATTTTATTTTTAATTTCCCTCACTTGTCTCTCGTATTTCCCAAGGTTTAGAACTCAATCTCTTGATGTCAATTGTTATAACAAATTGTATGATTAAGAGGAATTGAAATTGAGAAGAGAGAGAGAAAAACATAATGTCTGAAAACGGAGATTGATTAAGTACTACACAAGAATGTTCTTAATTTTACAAATTTATATCAAACAGTTTACACAATACTTATGTAATAAACTTAACTAACTGGATTATAAGCTTCCTAACTAATTACAAAGGACTTTTAATTACATTTACCATTGTTGGCCTCAAGCTTGATATGTTTAAGGCTTATGACCACCTTGAATGGGTTTTTATTAAAAATGTGATGACTAGTATGGGCTTTTCTAATAATTGGACTAAGTTGATTATGAACTGTATTACTAGTGTGTCCTTTTCTATTCTATTGAACGATACTGCTCTCTTTTATTTTACTGTGACCATAAATTTAGTATACAACGTATACACACACGTAATAATAATTAAACACGTTGATCAAATTTACCAAAAATGAAATAGAAAGTATTTATTTTTTGAAGCAATTGAAAAAGGTAAATTGATACGGTATTCTTTCTTTCATATTTCTCCTTCTTCTACAATTCATCGTCCTATCAAAGTCAACTCAACCTTAATTCAACTTTCCTTTTCCTTCCATTTCCCAATCCCAAACACATAGCATTCTCTTCAATCTTTTTTCCTTTTTTGAGAAAACTACCACTCTTGCTTCTCCCATCAACAATCTTTACCCCACGATTCTCCCATCTCCAATATTCCTCTTTTATTTTTTTATTTTCTCCACAAACAAACACAATTATGTGCAACTCACAAACATGTTTTAACCCCTCTCTCTCTTTCCAAGTTGTATCAAAAAAATTAACACTCCTCAGAAGTTAGAAAGAAAATAAAAAATTTGTTCTCTTTTCTCCTCCTCCTTCCATTCCCAAATATCAGATCTTTCCATTTCCATCTTCATTTTAATTTCTCTCTCTCTTCTTTAATTAAAAAATTTCATATTATTCTTCTGATTATTCTCTACATATAAATCACAGCTCAATTCACTCGTTTAAGCCCTGCCCACAATTTTCTTTTCTCAAATTTCCAATCTTTTCACAGCGCCGCAGCAAAAATCCTCGTTTTTCTTATTTGGGTTCTTGTCATTGAAGTTCAAAATTCAAAATTAAAAAAAAAAAAAAAAACAAAAAAGAAGAACCTTTTGTGTTGAACAAAAGAGCATAAGAGAGGGATAAGCAAAAAGGAAATGTGGGATGTTTTCGTGGTTAGCAAGGATAGTTTCAGCGTGCTTAAGACCAGTGAGAAGATATGCAAGAATGAACAAGGAAGATGAAAATGGTTTGGATGATGAATGTTCAACAAGTGAAGATGCTCTTGTTTGGGGTAAGGACCTTGAGAAACACTCGTGTGGTGAATTCTCTTTTGCTGTGGTTCAAGCTAATGAAGTGATTGAGGATCATAGTCAAGTTGAAACTGGTTCTGATGCTGTTTTTGTTGGTGTTTATGATGGTCATGGTGGTCCTGATGCTTCTCGTTTCATCAATGATCACCTCTTTCTTCATCTCATAAGTGAGTTTTTCTTATTTTAATTGTTTTTTTTTTCTTTTTCTCTCTTTGATTGATTATGTCCATACACATGGGTTTTTTGTTAATTCCTAAGAAAGGTTAATGTTTAGATTTTTGTTGTTTTTATTTCTTTGGAGTGTTGCATCATGCTGACAATGTTTTAAAAATCTAACCGACGGGATTTTCAGATTCAACTATTTTAATTCACTTGAAGCAAGAACCCTCAATCACTCAAATAAACAGATAATTGAAAGTAGGAATTTGGTTCGATTTTTAAAACATTGATGTCATTAAATTTATTGGAAAATTTGTGGTTTATTATATTTTTGGGTGGGAGAGGGGTGCACCTTGTTTTGAAAATCAAATCAGATATCAAAGATTTCTGAATCATGATTCAACTGTTTTTAACTGGGGCAAAATTGGGATTGAAACACTCAAATAATTAAACAGTAGAGAGTGTCATGTTGAACCGTCCACTTTGGTTTGATTTGACTAACTAGCATGTGGTGCCACGGAAGTTATGGTAGAATATTTGGGGTTTATTCTTTATTTTTTTATTTTATTTTATTTGAAATGTGTTTGTATTATTAAATAATATGGTATGAATTTGTTTTGTGGCTCTAGATGGGGTTGATTTGATGGAGTGTTGATCAATGTTTGATATTTTGGATTTTTTTTTGTTCTTGTTTGTTGTTTTTTGGATGGCCCTTTATGGATTAGGTTGGCAGGTGGAACTTTTGGCTTGTTTATATTTCTTACATGTTAGTAATTAACATTTCAATTGTCATGTAGTTGATTGACAATTTAGCTGAGTTTTTTTTTTTTTTTT
>JBBPBT010000230.1:995414-1046635 GCA_037974875.1 Cicer bijugum
ACTTTTTTTTTATGAACTAAGAGTATTAATTTTTTATAATTTGTATTTTAAAAAACATAAAATTTAATAATAAAAAAAAAACTATTTAGGGACTGAAATATTGAGATTTTTTTTATAGTGATTAAAAATATATATTTTTTTTGAAATTGATAGGGACTAAAAGTTTATTCAATTTTTAGTAAAAAAAATATTTAACCCTTATTATTATTATTATTATTATTTATTAGTAGTAGGTTTGTTATTTTTATTATTAAATGGTTATTATTATTATTATTATTATTATTATTATTATTATTGATGTGTTAGTGATCAAATGAGGAATTTACAACAAGGAAATACCAAAGGAAAATGGAGAGATAAAAATAATTATGAAGTTTTGACTATGGAAGATACTAATAAGTTGTTGCATCTTGGTGGGTGCTATAAATGATGGATTAGTGATGTCAATGGGTCAATTAGCAAACAAAATGTAGAACAGATTATACTTCTTCATCAAAATGCTAATATCAAAGTTCCTAAAACTTATAATAATTATTTGAGCCTAAAGAAGTGGTTTGAAAATCAATATAGTAAGATATCAACACTGGTGAAATACAACTTTAATTTTGGATGAGACTTTACTACTAAGACTTTCACAACTAGTCAAGAAGTATGGAAGAATTACTTTAAAGTGATATGTTCATTATCTTTTAAATATAGTAATAATTACACTTTTAATACATCTTGCAATATATTGAGAAAAAGTACGGTTGATTATGAGGAATTGAAGATTGTTGTGGGAGGTTAATTATGAGGAATTGAAGATTATTGTGGAAGGTGAATTGATAAGATTCAAACAATATTCAATTCAAGAACTCTAAAAAAAAAAATATATCATTCACAATTCTAACATAGTATTAGACTATACTTAGATTACTATTTGCATTATAACTAACTAATTAGTTTAATTATTATTTATTTATAATTGTTATTATGTTATAGTATATAACAAGTGCTATATATACTCTTGTATTTTTGCTCTCTGTTAATAAATAAGGAGAATGGATTATACAATTTATTAATATGGTATCAGTAAAAAAGTGATTTCCACCCTTTTCTTCTATAGTTCACTTTCCCTTCACCTTCTTTGATTTCCAATCGATGGCTTCCATACATGATTCTGATTCTTCAGAACATGATTCAATCCCTATTCCTCTTTGTAACAATGAAACTCCAACCCTCGATCCGTCTCAAAACCCTATAAATTCCATTATCTTCATCCCAGAGAAAACCCCAGCGCTACCCTCGTCGCACCGCGGCTTAACGATCACAACTATTACAATTGGAGCAGATTGATGCGAATAGCACTTGCTCAAAAACAAACTTCGATTCATCAATGTCAGTGCATCACAACGATCCCGATTATGAGCTTTGGATATGAGGTAATGTTATGGTTCTTTCTTGGATAAATTGCACCTTGTCACCACACATTTCTCTGAGTACAATTTGTATTGATAATGGAACAAATCTTTGGAACGATCTTCAAGATCGATTTACCAAAGGGAACCATTTTCATTTCTCATATCTTCTACGTGACCTGCGTTCCATGAAATAGGGTGAACGTTCTTTATCTCAATATTTTATTGACATGAAGATATTATGTGACGAATTAGAAGATCTTCGACCTACTCCTTCTTGCACATGCAAAAACCCTTGTTCATGTTATCTCAACACTGCTGTTCGGGAATTCAAGCACAAAGAATATGTCACCTGTTTCTTGAAAGGTTCGAATGATTCTTATCAAAACATTAGAACTCAAATACTTCTCATGGATTCTTTACCTCCAATTAGCAAGACTTATTCATTGGTGATGCAACAAGATTTGTTCCTCAACTCTGCTGCTACAGATTCAATGGTGTTTGCTTTCAATTCGATATCTAATGGTTCTGGTAAGGGAAACTCCAATTTTGGTCAGGGACGTGGCCGAGGATCCAAACCATCTATGATTTGCATCAATTGTCACAAGAAAAACCATACCATTGAGACATGTTATTTCAAACACAACTTCCCTCCGGGTTACCGTTCAAAGAATCAGTCTAACAATTTCAATTCCTCTTCCAGCACCAACAATGTGGAATCCAAACATTCTATAAATCTCGTTTCTACTACTTCAGATAATGGTCTTTCAATTTCTACAGATGAGTATCAATACCTCATCACTTTGCTTCAGACTTCAAAGGGTGAAAATTTTGTCTTAAACTCCATCAAGAATGTTTCTGATGATACTGGTAATCATGTAATTTCCAGCATTTCACAATCAGGTTTGCACTCTTCTTTTTCCTCAGTTTGGATTCTAGACTTAGGAGCATCTGATCATGAATGTCCTTTTACTTGTTGTTTTTTTATCTATTAAACTAATTACACTGATAGAGTTTCAACAAGTGTACTGAATCGTTGCAAGTAATAATAAAACGGTAGTACCGAGTGTCGAACCCAAGAATTGCATTTTACTATTGAATTATATTTAATTACTAAAATTGAACAAAAAGTTTCCAAATTGATTGAAATAATATTTAAAATTAACAACTGTGATAAAATTGATCTTTTATAATGAGAAAAATATGAAGGATGAGTTTCACTTTGAATCCAACCTTGGTGTCTAATTTGATCCTAGTTACTAAATTCCTTTATTGAATTATCACCGAATTCTCTTTATTATTCTTGCCCTAATGTCTTAGTGATAGAACCTTTAATTCCAAAGTAACCCCTAATTCCTTAGATTTAAGATTAGAATTAAGCATTACCGTACAGGAATCTTCTTTTTAAACTATTATCTTTGCAACTAATTTAATTGGTTTCATGACATGCATCTATCCCTAGACTACAAATTCATGAATTTCTCATCTCAAGCATTCGTAAAGTCCACTCCCGTTTCAAAATAAAAATCGTAGAACATTTTAATGTTGATCAAGCAATAAAAAGCATAAAGCACATAGATGAGAAAAATAATTCAATAAACTCATTCATATCATTAGAAATCAAATCAGAAAAATAAGGGTTTCATCTTGTTACACTCATCCCTAACAAATAGGGTTTAGTTACTCAAGACAGAGATATAAAAGATAGAGATTAAAGAAGAATTACAAGAAAGGTTCATGAATGATTCTTGATAAAACTGCTCCAATGGCGTTAGAAACGACCGTCTTTGAGTTTCTATGTTAGGGCACAAGTCTCCCAATTTCCCAATAGTAAAAAAGATCCCTAAACAGTGAAAAATTGCGTTTTTATGAATGCTGATGCGCGTCACGCACCCCAGGTGCAGGACTTGCACTCTGGGCGCACCTGGGCAGTGCTGAAAGGTTGGAAATGCGCCTCAGGCACAGCAAGCGCGCTTTAGGCACACAACTTCTTCTGGTTGACGTTTTCTGAGTATTTCACCTCTTTAGAGTCTGAATTGGGTTCCGATGTCTTCATGAAAGCTGTAGCTATGGACCTTAGCTTTCATATGAACTTGGTTTGACTCCAAATGGATTTCTACAACTCCAGATATGGCTAAAACACTCCACATAAGTCATGTTGATTTCTCACCAAAATTCAGCACTGCACTAAAACAAAGTAACAACGCAAAACTCCGAAAAATATCTACTTAATCAAGGAAATAAGAACTTAAACATTTCATTAAATCAAAGAACTAAAATCAACAAAATATATCAAATAACTCATTAAATTAACTAATGATTAAAGATAAATAAGATTAAAATCAATAAAAATTATGCATATGATGAAGAGTCATCATGCACCTATTCATGTTAAGTTTCTAAATTGACATCTTATTTATGCACACTTGGTAGGAGCAGTACATCTTAACCCATATTTATATCTTAATGATGTTCTTTACATTCCCTAATTTCAATTTAGTTTGATATCCATATACAAACTCACACATTATATGAATTGCAAATTAATTTTCTCACATAAGTCTTGTTGCATTCAGGATTCCAATACCCAGATGATGGTTGGACACGTTGAAGTTGTCAACAATATTTACATTCTCACACAAGTTTTTAGGATTACTAGTAGTGCACAATTTCCTAAATTTTCTTATGTTAATTTTCATGATTTTCCTCATGTTTATGATATTAATGTTGTAGATACTAATAATAGTCAATTTGACATGTGGCATTACCGTTTAGGCCACCCTTCTCACTCTATTATACAACATCTTTGTAATATATTTCCTTACATCTCTATAGGTAAAAGCTTGAATTGTCACTCTTGTCATTTTGCCAAACAATGTAAACTTTATTTTCCTATAAGTCATTCTTCCACCGTTTCTATATTTGAATTATTGCATATGGACATTTGGGGTCCCATTGGGGTGAAATCTATTCAAGGGCATACTTATTTCTTAACTGGAGCGCAAACATAGACACCTTTTAAGTGTCACAAGGGCTTTGTTATTTCAATCACATTTGCCTAAGTTCTTTTCGGGCTTATGCCATATCACATGTTTATTTGATCAATTGATTGCCTACCCCAATTCTTAAAAATAAAACCCCTTTTGAGGTTTTGCATAACCAACCTCCAACTTTCCTTGATTTAAAAGTTGTTGGGTGTTTATCATATGCTACAACTTTGATTCAAAATAGATCTAAACTTGATTCTCGTGCTAGAAAGTGTATCTTCTCAGGCTTTAAAAATGGAACCAAAGGTTACTTATCATACGATTTACACATTAAAAATGTTTTTATTTCTAGATATGCTATTTTTTATGAATCTTGTTTTCCTTATGCTGCCCCAGTTTTGAATTCCAGTAATGATCATGTCATTACTCAAGACGATTACAATTTTCTCTTTGATAATATCACTCTTCCTACTACTTCCAATAATATGCATTTATATGCACATGCTAATAACTATGATTTTGTGCCTTCCCATGTTACCTCTATTTCCCTAAATGATGCACACTTTAATTATGATGATGATACGCACACACTTAGAAGATCCAATAGGATTTGGAATCCTCCCCCATACTTAGATGTTTATCACTGCAATGCTTTGGTTCCTCAATCATCTAGGGATTATGTTTAGAAGAATATTTTAATGGGCTGATATTTTCACAAAATCCCTTGCCGAGGATAATTTCAATCTTATAAAGAAAAATCTCAAGATTCTATTTATCAAAGAATGATGTTTAAACCCTCTATATATCTTGCCTTTAGTAAAATAGGGTGAATGGTTAAAAATATGATTGTTCTGCTGGTGATGGCATCAAATTTACTTGCGCCTCTAGTTTATTTAAATTCAATTAATCGTGAATATTTAATGTTTTTTTTTGTATGATGTGACACTCTCACACGTGCATTTTTAAAAATTAAACTCAATCGTTTTGGCTCTTAAACCTTTTTTTCTCACAATCGCTCACGACTCTCATAACTCATACATTTTCATTCTTTGAAAATTGTTTAACTTCCCACGCTCTTCAAACTCTCTTATTTCAATGACGTCAAACTCATCCTCAAACCTTAATTGCCAATGCTTCCTACATTCCAAAGCTTCAATGCAACCTCGAGCAACTTAAGATCTTCCACGAACTAAATGTTGATCTCGACTACCTAGTTGAGAACGATTTCAACTTCATTGATGACCTAGTTGTAGTAAGCTAGTTTGAGCACTTTAATATATGACAAGACGTTTCTTTGGATGTCCTAGTAAAAGAGTTTCTGAGGTTTGATGATGCAAACGAAGACGGTGAGGTTGCTAGCACCGTACTAGGTCTTCCCATCAAGATCACTCAACAATCCCTAGCTTCCATCACAAGATGCCTTAATGAAGGAATGATATTGAAAAATGGGTATGATTCAAGGGTTGGCACCTACAGAATCAATAGGGAGGTTTTCGAGGACCCAATGGTGAGGACCCAAGGGTGAGCTTTTCATCTTAAACCTAAGTATCACATTCTCATAAAAATCCTTATTTGTGGTGCCCAAGGGTGGATCATTAGACGATGTTAGCAAAGACCACAAAGGTCTTATGTTGAACATTTGTCGCATAATCAAGAGAATACTTCTCCACATTATCTTGGAGCACATGCAGTCATGCATCATCAACTCCAGAATAGGCACGATCAAGACCATTTTCTAGTCTAAATTGATAATTGATGTACACATGTGTACATATGTTATTCAGACTCTAGAAGAAGTTGGAGGTTCTTCCAAAGACGAACACTTGGTATCATCTTCTACTCCCACTTTCACCATCTCAAATCTTTCAAAATCTATGTATGTGCCAATGTGGCCAAGATTTGGCCCTAGTCTATTTTCCTCTACCCTAAGTTGAACACGAGGATGTCACAACCATCGTTGATGAAGACACAACAACTCTTTTTCAGATGAAGAAGCATAAGGTAAGTTTAGAATGCGAGTGCCATACCCCTATCCCCTATCTCCTTTTATGAACTTGAACCAGTCCCTCCTATTCTCTCTCCTTGACCAACCAACTTTGTCACTCATTCCTTTAATCCTGCACTTGTCAACCCTCCCTCTTCTGACTTTGATATGTCAGATTATATGTTTGATGTCATCTTAGATGATCATTTTTCTTCACTCAGACATGTAACCCATCCATTTCTTCACAAGCCTAATACATCCTCTCAAACACATACCCCCTTCTCAACCTTACCATCACCTTCTCCCTTCTCCATTTTTATACTCGACCTCACCTTATCACATTTTCCACATTCCTCTCACCTTGAAGTAGTGCTTGTTACACAACTATTGTCGAACTAGTCTTTTTCACTTCATTAGATGACTCCTTTGACATTTGACTCTACTACATTCCCTATCCCTCTGGTGATGTTCCCTTCTACCCTATCCATTTCATCTAGCTTCCTTGACCTCAAGACATTCTTAACTCCCTTTCTCCCAAAATCTCTCACACCAAAAATCAAAACGATCAATGTTTGAATCCTAATAATATTTTAAACTAGTGTAACAAAGTTGTATCCTCTGTCACAAACTAGATTCAGGACAACAAGGATCTTGGTCTGCACCTGGCTTCGTAGAATGGTGTAGCTTTTTGAAAAATAGTTGATCTAGAAAGCCAAGAGCAGTCGATCTAGAAAGTTCTTCACAACCGCCTCATTAAGCGCATCGAAGGATGCTTCATCTCCCTCTGGTGATATCCCTCTAGAACCTTTAGTGGTTGCTCCAATTGCGCCATTGCAGCTTCTTGTGGTCATCCCACAAATCAAGATTCACTCTTTGGATACTTCTTTTGTCGTTTCTCGAGTATCTACAGATTTTGCCTCTTTAAGCCTATTTGCATCTCCATCTAGCCTCGTGTTGGATTCATATCAAGTTGTTAAGAAGAAAGATTTTGATTGTATGTCTGCTAAGAATGAGGCATTTATGGAAAAGACCGCAAAGAATCATAAGGATATTCAGAATACCCTTAGTTTAGTTCTAGCTTGGCTCGCTAATCTACGCTCTTAATGTTTTATTCTGTTTTTTTTCTTTCCATCCTCTCTTTTTGTTTGATGACAAAATGGGAGAATGAGTAATTTTTTTTTTCTTTTTATGAACGTTTGTTTCATAAGGCATGTTGATACTTTGTTAGAATATATCTCATCTTACGAATTGAACATGCATATTCTAATAGGGAGCTTTATTATAATGTATAACTATTCTATCTCTTTATTTTCTTTACCTCAAAAAATATTGTTGATAAAAATATATGTTCGTCATCATCTAAAAAAGGGGATTGTTAGAACCAAGTTGATTTGAAGAAATATGTCCCTCACTTGTTTTGATGTTAACAAAATCATTTGGAGGAACAATTTATACGTTGTGATTAAGTGTGCATGTCTGAAATTAGTGTATCCTTTGATGATTGACAAAGACAAAGATAAAAAAAATGACTTCTTCTATCTCGATTTCGCTTAGCTTGATACAAGAAACAACGTTGCATCCCAACTGCCTTTGGAAACGCAAAACATGTCGTAGTTTATTTGCCTTTAATGAACTCAACATGGATTGTGTTCTTTTTCCTCTAATATACAAGCTAACGAGAAATTTTCTGCCTTTGCCTTTGATAAGTGTGACATGAAATAATATGTATCTGCCTCTAATAAGAGAGTCAAGCAAGTTACTGCATTTTCCTTTAAAAATCACACCAAACATCTTATCTTGTGACTATGAACTTTTGTATATCCTATGAAAAAGGTAACGCCCTGAAAAAGTCAACACTCTAATAAATTCAACACTCTAAAGATAAAGCAATTGTTCATCCTTTAATACACATCCTTAATCAACTACTTGTCTTAAAATTTTAAGAATTTATTTGATCATTGTTCCCTCTACTTCCCAACTGTTATAAACAGATACACTGAATTAGTACAAGATCAACCTTTTATGAAAGGTCTGTGTGACAAATCAATTCCACAAAGATACGATGCAAAATGATAATCGTGTTGTACAAAAGACGTGCCTCATATAATATAATTTTATGCTATCAGAACAATAATTAGAAACCATAACCATGTTGTACAAAAGATGTGCCTCATACAAAAATATTTGCACTCTTGCTCAATATTATTATATTGCACATTAGTGCTAAAAGAATTTCTGAAGTAATACTTTTGTAAGCACTCTTTGCAAAAGCTCATTTAGAAAAGCCCAAAATCTTTTGTTGTAACATAGCCCTGTAGTAGTATCCTTCCTCAATAGCTTGATTGTAGTAAGCTAGAAGGTTAAGAAGATTGAACAAAGTATGTGTGACTAGTAGGTGTTCAAGTGTAAGTCTGGTTTAGTGATAAACTAGTGGATTAAATCCTTCATATTGAAGGGATTAGACATAACTATTGTGTTAGTGGTGAACCATGATAATTTTTTGTTTTCATTTAAGTACATTACCTTATATACTTCAAGTATAGTGAATAAAATGTGTTTAAAAAAATAATTCAAACACGTCTTTTCTTGTGTTCTTTTTGTTCTAAAATAGCAACAACAAAAGAGGCAAATGACTCCATCATACCAAAAGAAAATAGGTCCCTGCATTGGCCAAAAAGTTAAAAAAGGGATAGGTCTTTGTCCAAGAGTCTACTCATCAGTGTTAGTCTTTTCCCATTTCATGTAAACTAAACTAGGATGGCATTATAGTGTAATCATACACCCTTAATATGGCTGAGGATGAAGTAACTCTTGAAGTCTCCCTATTCCTAACCGGTCAACTCCCATGTCCATGTCCAATATGAAAAAAATAAAGATTGGTAAGTGCAAGCAATGCCACAAGTCCTACCAAGTAAGTGTAAATTGGACGTGATGGATCATTCTGTGAGTTGCCCATATAATATAAAATCATAGGTCTTGAAAAATCATATCATAATTTGTTGAATGAGTTTCATCCATGCGGAACCACCTAAAAGTATATGTCATATTCCCCGCATATGTATTACAACCAAATTGGTTAGAAGAACTATGACTCTTACAATTCCTATATATGGTTTAATTTATATGACTTTACGCTGCATCCTCTGATGTTTGAACCAAACTAATGACTCTGTTCTAACATTCGTATTTTGAGTCTCCCGAATGCCCTATGAAATGAACCTCTATTGATTATGTGAATACAAGAAAGGCTCTAATTAGTTTGGCTCTGATGACTACAACAAGCATACTTAGTTCTGGCTTTCATAAGTACAACAAGCAAGTCATTGTCTGTCTTTGAAAATCATGTTAAACATTTAATCGTCTGACTCAAATAAAAAGTCAACACTCTAAATAGTTAATGATTTGGAAAGTCAACACTTTGATAAAAAAAAAGTCATTTTTATGTAGAAGACAAATGTGTGCATCCTTTACTCAACACCATGGATCTATTATTTGTTTGAAGATCTATGTAACATTCTCTAATCATGATATCCTTTACACTTTCAGTCTCTTTATCAAGATATGCATAATCAATTACAAAGATATTTTGGGACAAGCTTTAATGGTGAATCAATATATGAAGATTTGATATGAAACTTTATGACACATATTGATTTCTTGCATTCAGGACAATGACCATAAACTCAAAAGTTCTATATAGAAGAACGTGCAACACTCATTGAAGAATACATAACAACATATTACAATAAGCACAATACAACCATATATGCACTCTTGCTCTTAATCTTTTGATTTCTCTAAGTGTTGAGAAATAGTTTTTGAGAATACAACTTCTTAAACACCCTTGTATGAGAGTTATTCAGAAACCCATAATTTTTCATTTTTGTAACCTAGCTTGGTAGTGGTTGAATTCCTTAACAACTTGATTGTATTAAACTATAAGGTTGAGAAAACTTGACCCCGATCAGATTGACTAGTAGGTGTTTAGGAAAGATCAGAACAATCTCCTACCCTAGACTCATCACAGTTATAAAAATGAGAACTCTCTTCTTTCAAGCTCTAGAGGAAGTAGAGGGAACTATTCAAGAGGAACACTTAGTTTCTCCGTCTACAATGTTGTTCGATATTTCCAATGTCATCAAGATGAAGCTAGTATATCCTAAGAATTGCATTTGAGCCAGTGGTGATGCCAAAAAGATATCTTGTCAAACCAGTGGATCTCAAACCATTCCCTTCGTGGTTAAAGACTATTATGCTATTATTTTTTAGGAAGATAATAAAGAAGTAGTCCTGGAATACTTAATGATGTGTCATTCTAACCAAGATATGGCCATATTCTATTTTTCTCTGTCCAAAGCAACTCAAATCTTTGAGAATAAAAGGAAAAGAGTTGTTGGGACATTGCGTATAGAAGAGGGTGAAGAAGAAGAAGAAGAAACATGCACTAATGATGAATAATTCAACGTCACTTTGAGAATGAAACTAAAGGTAACACCAAATCCTAAGCAAACTATTCATTCTGTTATTTCTGGTAATGCGAGTAGGAATGAACAACTTGAACGTGAACCAAAACCTCGCATACCCTCTACCCAATATACAAACGTAGTTGGCCCTTCCTCTGACCCTTCACATGATACCTTCTCTAAGTCTAACTCTAACACCTCAGATTAAATGTTTGAGGCAATCTTAGTAGAACATTTTGCTTCCCTCAGAGATAAAACACACCCTCTCCCTTTCAAGACCACCAATCCAAACCAAAAACCGTTTGTAACACCTCAATATTTTCATATATATTATATATGTTTCTTTTTAGTAATTGTCGTGGTTTATTATTTAATTAATAATTTATTCTACGTGTAAAGAAATTAAATTAAATTTATCACCTTTTATTTTATTTGAATAATTATAACCTTTATTTTTAATTAATTGTTTTTGTGTGACAAATACATGAGGACGACTTATGGCATGCTTATTTCCTAAATTGACTATTGTGTATTTTTTTATTTGATTAGTTTCAATAATCATGAAATTGATGTGTTAGATATGTTGGTTTTATTTTATTATGTGTGAGCTGCAATGATATTTTTTTATCTTACTTGATTTATTTTAGTTGATGAAAATATTAGTTGAATTATTTAATTAAATAATAATTTATAGAATTTATATTGTTTGTTAGTTTTATTTTTGACCAAATAAGTATTCGACTTAGGAGATAATATAGTTAGTTAAAACCCTTAGTGTTATTTATTTATTCTATTTAATTAAGTTAGTGTGACAATAATAGGATAATTGTTCGTTGGATGTTTAATTATTTGATGAAGTATTTTTATTATAATTAATTAATTGTTGAGGGTTTTTATTATTAACTAATTAAAATATTTGTTTTAGAATGAACAATGACCAAATGAATTTGACTAAGTTAAAATTGAATCACTCACACTACTAATCTTGATAACTAAATTTTATATTTTTAATAGCATGTAGTTTATATAATCATGTGTTTTCTTCCTTACTTTCAAAGAGATCACTAATCAATTGTAATTGATAAGTCACCATACCACCATTCATGCTATATGCTCCTTACCTGTTAGTCATAATCATATGATTAAGCTATTACATGTATGATGACCCGTCTCTCCCTCCCTTATGTCACTCAAATGTGTAACAAGTAAGAATAAGTATATGTATGTCAGTTAATTCCTAATGATTGGACATTGAATGATATTATTCCAATTGAATTTCTTATTCATGTGTGCAATTAACCTCAATGAAAAGAACTATTATCTTCCTCTAATCAGCTCAACGCCTCCCATATTAGGCTCACACACCTCTTCCTCATAGATTACACAAAGAAGCCCTAATCACCCACATCTCACACGCCATTCATAATATTATATTTTGTTTATCTCAAATATTTTCTAAGTCACTCAAACAACCACCCATATATTCCATCTCATTGTTCTGAAAGTTCTAAGTTTTCGTTCCTTCATCTTTATGAGATTTTGAAGGGTTATATAGTGTTACTTGGAAGGAAAGTGCTCAAGATAAGAGTTTTTCCCATAAAATTTTAGGCTAGATACTAAATTAGTGGTTTGTAAGATATTGATATGATGCCTTGATGTTGTAAAAGAAAAAGGATGATTTTATGTTTGTCTTAAAGAATTTAACTATAATGTTTTGATTTTTATTTTTGAGTAATATGTTTGTCTTGATGACCTTAATTATAAAGTTCTATTTTTTACTATAACATAATAAATATGTTTGTTGCTAAAAAGTTTAATGTAAAGTTGTGTTTTTGTGTTGTTATGGTGTACTTAATTATAAATGGATGACTTTTATTATGATATCATGAGTAATATATTTGTTATGATGTATTTGATTTAAAATTTTTGATTTTTATGCTATTTAATTTCAATGTTTTGATTTTTATTAACACTACATGAGTCTTGAGGGAATTGATTAAAAGTTTTAATTTTTAATTATGATAACATGATTAAGTTGAATATTCGGGTGTGTTTAGTGTAATATTTAATTTGTATACTTAAATGACTAATAAAAAGAGAAATTTCATAGTAGAAGGAATAACATTTATATTTGTATGTGTCTTCGTGATTTATGTTTTAATGTCTATCAATAACACGTCATTAATCCAATTTTATAGTTTATAAAATGAAAGTTGTGAATTTGAGACATTTATTCATGTGTGTATGTGTTCTATATTTGAGATAGCGAAATAAATGATTCTTGATTTCGAGAATCCATGAGAATATAAATTTGATATCATATGTGATTAAAATTTAATCTTACGTGGCTAGTGATTTGTGAGTTGAATATTGTTCTCTTTGTGGTTGTCTAAGTGGTTGGTGATTTCTGTTATGAACCTTTTATCTTTGTGATTGCTTGGGTGACTGGTGATTTGTGTTTTGAACATTTTATCTTTTTAGTTACCTAAGGGGATGATAACATGTACCTTTTGAGCATCATTATCATTTAATGACATATCATATGCGTCTTTGTAGACGCTTTAGTGGTTGATTTAATTTTCCTGTTGGTATGAATGACTTCTGTGTGGACGCCTTAGTAGTTGGTCATATCCAAATCATATACTTTTAGGAGCATACTTAACTTGCATACATTTTATTATAATTTTTCTTTTAATCTAATTTTGTGTTTTAGGTGAGTAATTATTTAGGTACACTTTATGACTTGATACATCTTTGCGAATTATTTAGAAAAATTCATTTCTTTAAATCTTTTTTTTTATTTACAAAAAGATGTTATATTTATATTTTATGGCTATTAATTTATTATTTGATTTAATTTTTGTTGTGCGATTAACTCACCCTTTACACCAATATTTAGGTATTGACGATCTCAGAGAGTTGTATGAATGATGTTTGTGTGGTGCACGTACATGGAAAAAATGGATTTTTTCTTAAAAATAATGTTTTGTATTAATAAAACCGATGTGATACATTTTTTTTAAGTTATTTATTTTTCATCGTTAACTTTAAATAGAAATGCGAAAGTGAGTTTTCTTTCACTAGAAAATAATTGAATTGTAGTTAATTTTAGTCAACCTTGTTTCTCTTGAATTTCACCTAAAAAGAATTTAATTTATTTTAGAGCATAAATGAACATCGATTTAACAATTGGAAGATTAAATTTGCAAATTAATAAATAAATAATATTTTAATAAATTGCATTACGTTTTTTTTTAAAAGATATATCAAAATCTTTTGGCGTATCTTTTATTTACTACATGATAAACCACTCCTAAAGAAAAATATTATAGTCGTTTGTAAAAGAAAATAAATATTTTTAGGTAATGCTTTGAATCAAAATCGAGGGCGTTAAACCATTAATTTCTCACACCAACCCTCCACAAACACCTACCCTCTCCACACCTTCTCTCTCACCCACGCTTGTGAATCCCTTTCACCAAGCAGTCAAGATAGTAGCTCAAGTCATCAATGACTTAGTCTCTGATACATCTTCAAAAGACTCATTTGTTCCTCCCTCACCTAATTTTCATTTTGAACATGCTACCTCTACCATCTTGCTAGACCTCATTCCCCTCACACATTTCATTCCCTCTTCATTTCTAAACCTCGCCTCATTCATTAGTTCTTTCATTGCCAAAACCACTTTTGTATGCAATAGGAATATTTAAAGTTTGAATAATGATGTTTCAACCTAGTGGAACAAGGTCCTCTCGTTTGTCACCAATTGGATAAGGGACAACATGGATCATGGAATGCAATTGGCCTCCTAGAATTATGTTGCTTTCAAACAACCATTTGAGATTATATATATATATATATATATATATATATATATATATATATATATATATATATATATATTGATCTTGCAGCTTAAGAAAGGCCATAACAATTGATCTAGAAAGCTACTAACAACTACAAAAGAAGGTTCATTAAGGAAAGACCCATTTCCCTCTAGTGGTATTCCTACGAAACTCCCAGTGATTGCTCCTTTAGCCCCATTGTAGTTCCTTGTGACTATTCCACAGGTTGGGATGCCTTTCTTGGATATTCCTAATGTAGCTACTTTAGATTCTGCAGAATCTGCCTCTAGAAGCAAATTTGTCCCAACTTATGACCCTGTGTTTGATCCATCCCAATTTGTCAAGAAAGAATATTTTGATTGGATGGAAGCTAACACTAGGGCGTTCATGTTTGTATTTTCTTTTGCTTCTTAGCTTATTGGCTACTCTACACTTTTTGTTTGATGACAAAAGGGAGAGAGTGTCCTGAACAATTTTAATGAAAATCTGAAGTTCCTTTTCAATTAATAACGCTTTTAATCTATCTTGTTAGAATATCTTTCATCCTCTTACATTTGAACATGCATATATTAAGGTGGAGCATTGTTATGATACTCTATGTTATTTTTTATACTCCTTTAAAAATAATAAATTGTTCACAAAAATAAATGTATGTCATCATAAAAAATAGGGAGATTGTTAGAACCAAGTTGTTTTGAATAACTATGACCTTTACTTGTTTTGATGATAACACAATTATTTTGTGGGAACAATTTAAAATATTAATGTTTTGTTAAGTGTGCAATTCCTAAATCAAGTTTATTGTATATAACTTTACGCTGCATCCTCTAATGTTTGAACTAAGTTAAATACTCTGCTCTAAAATGTATTCTAAGTATGACGAGCACGCTCTAATACGTGTCTCTGGTGATTCTCATAATACAAGCAAGGCTTTCATTAGTTTGGCTTTGATTACGACAACAATCATATGTTTATTCTGCCTCTGATAAATATAACAAGCAAGTGATCCTCTATCTCTAATAATCGTGTCAAGCATCTGATCGTCCTACTCTAATAAAAAATCAACACTCTGAATAGTCAATATCATGGAAAGTCAATGCTCTGATAAAAAGTTAATGATTTAAAGAAGACAAATTTGTGTTTCCTCTGCTCAACACCGTGAATATGTTATTTGTCTAAAGGTCTATGTAACATATTCTAATTATTGAACCGTCTACTCTTTTTTTGATCTCTATATCAAGATACACATAATTAATTATAAGGATATTTTTGGACAAGCTTTAATGGTGAATCAATCACTGAAGATTTGATATAAAACTTCATGATACATGTTGATTTCTCGCAATCGGGACAACAACCAGAAAATCTAAAGTTCTCTATAAAAGGACGTGTGTTCCTTATTTAAAAATACACAACAACATACTACAATGAGTATAATACAACTGTCTCTGCACTTTTACTCTTAATCTATTATTTTTTCTAAGTTTGAGAAATGATTTTTGAGAACACAACTTTATAAACACCATATTGTGGGAGTTATTTAGAAACCCTTAAACCTTTTGTTTTTGTATTATAGCCCAGTAGTGGTTGCATTACTCAACAACTTGACTCTACTAAGTTAGAAGATTGATAAGAATTGAACGCAGATGGATTGATTAGTAGGTGTTTAGTGGAAATGTGATTAAGTTGGTAAACTAGTGGATTAAATCCTTCAGATTGAAGGACTAGACGTAGCTACTGTGTTTATAGTGAACCAGGATAAATTGGTTGTGTCGTTGTGTGTTTTCTACTTATCTTTTCTATTTTTATCACTTTGTTTTAATCTTGTTAAAAACACTTTTTAATTTGAAACACAATTGCAACCCCATTTTTGTGTTTATCGTTCTACAGTAAGTGTTGTCCCTCTAATTGCGTACATCTAGCAGTCATCATTCACATCACATTGGATCACTAAGTTTCTCCTGATGGGAGCCCACTCATGCACCAAATGCATAGATACCGAGCCATACATTTTATTTTTCCCGCAACTCTATAAAACTAAGTACTTAGAACACAACAACAAGAGGGCTAAGCTTTATATACAACCATAAAAATGAGAATGAAAATGTTAGCCACACAAATAAAACATACATAGAAAACAAGGAAATCATCTCCACATGTCATTCTCTCATATCACAGTTTATTTATTCATGAATGCATGTCAATGGCGTTGTCAAATAAATCATCTTATTTACCAGGATCAAATTATCGCCCATCCTTTTTACCGCCAACGTCCTCCTAATTACCAAGAGAAACGCCACCTGAAATCATGTAGAGTCTAGGTGTTGTAAGTCGATTTACACCTAAAGGCCTAGATAACCTAACCCTAGTGTTATCTTGTCAAGTGCACTTTATGTAAATATCTTCGCCGTGATCTAGACTAGAAATTGACCTCGTACCCCCGTACACATGAGAGTGGAATTCACCACAACAACATAATGCAAATGTATGAGTTTGTAATCCCTTGATCATCTCATGAGTTATGGAATTTTCTACTTGGTACGATTTTGTCGTTTACTTTACAAAATGTTTTCCAAACCAATAGAACTTCAGTATAGTTTTCATATCTATTGAGGCAAAATATCAAATTAATATTTTGAAGATAAACAAGCAAATTAATTAATTTCTAATCATGATTCTAATTGTGTTGCTATTTAACTTGTGTTTTTTAGTGTAATATTCGAAGATAGGTAATCATATACAACAACACAAGATCATTATGGCTTATACAAGATCATTCTAGTATATAATAGAACATTCTAGTTCATAAGAGCAGTGTAGGCAAACCAAGATCATTTTAGTTTTTGACACCATCAGTCGAGGCAAACCAAGATCATTCTGGTTTTATACAGTATCAACTTTATCAAACAATATCATTTTGAATAATTCGTTTTAAAGATAAAAATGAAATGAATAGTTTCCTAAAATGCATATCTTAAGTAAAACAAATATCAAGACAACTCAGAACCACGATCAAACCCAAAAGATTAATGGAATTTTAATTTATAACTTATAGATTATAATTTTTGTTATTTACATATTTACCTCATAATCAAGATTAACCCCATGGTCAATTAATCGATTTTTATGTTTCCAGCCAGAAAATTTAATGAGATTTATTTAATCTTATTAATGTTAGGGGTGTACATGGGTGCAGATCGACCCGCCAACTAGATCACTCAATACAACTCACCCCAATTTTTATCTGTACTGGTTACTTTTAAGTCTGATCTGATCTAACCCGTTGAAACCCACTTATATTTAGTTCGAGTAATAGGTTCAACAATTTGAATCTGTCGAACCGTAGATCCGACCCAGTGACTAGTTATGTTTTTTTTTTTAAATTTTGTTTGGCAACCCAACAGTCCAGCAATCCAATAGGGTTTCATTATTCTTTTGTTCCATACTTTCTAAAGTTGCGATGCCACCCAACTTCTTCTTTTGTTCTAGATTTTTTGCCGTCGCCCACCTTATTCTTCTGTATTAGATAATGTGTATATATATATATATATATTATCAAAGTAAGGTGTATAGAGTATTTTTCCCTATATTATCTATGTCATTCGAGCAAGATACATATTTTTTTAAAAAAATTATCAAGTATATTGATTTTTATGATAAATTAAATTTTATGTAATAAAATAAATTTATTAGTTAATAAAATGTTGGGTAAATTAAAATACAGTTGTAAAGAAACTTTATCAATAAAAATTGTTGCAAAGCAAACTTCATTTGAGTTAAGTACTATTTATTTAAATGTTATAATTTGTTATAGTTTTTTTATTTAGATAAAATTATAAATAAATTTACGGCATATTCGAATATGAAACATAATATTCAGCTTAATCAATAATTATTATAGATTTTACAAATATTTCATCATAGTATTTAATATCAATCCATTAATATTTTTAAAAAATTAATATTAAATATGATGAATCTAGTTTAAATTTGTTTACATTTTAATCTATTAAATACTTTTTTTTAGTATTTTATTTGAAGCTAGGAAGTACTCTAAAATAAACAAATGAAGCACATTCAAGTATTAAATATATTTTTATTCAATTAAATTGTTTTTGTTGTTACGGTTCGAATATCGAATTTTGCCAAAACCGGTTCAACCCAACCCACGTACACCTCTAATTAATGTAAAAGAAGGCCATTAGAAGAGTCGAACCAAAGGCCTGCTACAAAATTTAATTAAAACGCCACTACACTAAATTCAATATGGCAACATGACATGGCGGGAGTGGATTTTGACTCCTCCGCATAACTAATCGGAGAAAACATGGTAATTTTAAAATTATGATTAAATAGAGACGTTAAATTATATAAAATTAGATAAAGATAAGATATGACAATAATATAATAATCATTATCATCTCATATATTTGAGGCGCACATGACAATATATTAAATAACATTATTTTGTTATGTCATATGTGTGACACACATCTCATCATACTTTGATATAATATATGCCATATTTAAATGGCAAAATTATCATTGTAAAATGATTACATAGGTTTTTCCAAATTAACTTACAATACTTTTAAATATTATAATTAACAAAACATACTAAAAAAATTAAATAAATAATGGAATAATTATATATTTAAGAAAATCCATTGACGCAACTAAATAAATAATTAAAAAAAATTAATTTAAAGATATGATATATATTATATGTAAATGGAAAAGCTACCATTGAAAACAATTGTAGGCAAAATATCTCTTGCGGTCTCTTAACTTAATTTCATATTACAATTTAGGTATTTATCTTTTTTTTTTAAATTTGATTATATATTTAATTTTAAGTAATGATTTGATCTTTTATGTCTTAATATGTCAATAATATTATCATTTTTTGTACATAAACACGAAAAATTCATCATTATTTTAAACAAAACTCAGAAAATTCATTATTAATTTTAAGAAAATTCATATTTTCATCAAATCCATAACTCAATTCTTCAAATAAACCCATATCTTGATCTCCAACAAAATAAAATAAAGAACTCACACTTTAAGAAATTATCGCTATTATCCAAATCAAATTCTCAACCTAAATCTTAAAATCTGAGTTTTTTTATTGGATAAATTTGATTCTGTTGTTGTTGTTGGAGATGAAAATATGATTTTTATTTGAAGATGATGATGATGAATTTTCTGGATTTCTGTAAAGAAAAATATAATATTGTTGACATTTTAAATATAAAAGATCAAATCGTTACTTAACATTAAATAAATGATCAAATTAAAATAAATTTCTATATAAAAGACTAAGTTGTTACTTGAAATTAAATTATATAAAATAACAAAACTACTTTTATGGTAATCAAGTGATAGAGCTAAAATGGTGAATGAGTTCACTTAAGAACGAACTATTCGAGAGAACTCGAGTTTGAATACTAGTTGAAATAATTATTGATCAGACTTTACTTACCTCTTGGTCGAACTTAAGATTATTAAGGCCTCATCCCCTTAGGAGTTTAAGATTAATCCATTAAATATTAGATAAGCTAAATAAATATATGACTCCTTATTCTAAATCATTCTCTTTCTCACTATTTTAAGTTTAACCAAAATAAAAATTAAATTATTGAAGAAAAAAGGAGGAAAATGGAAGAAAGGAAAGTGAATGGGAAAGGGGAAAAATATTTATCTCGTTTGAGTTTTTTTCTCATGTCAATGAGAAAAAGGAAAAGTGTAAGAAGGAAATAAATAGCAAAAGTGAAAAAGAGAGAGTGTGGGAGATCCATATTTTTTGCATTAGCACACTTAAAAAGTCAAGGTCAATCGGATAATATCTATGAATAGTAAAAATTACTCGTAATTTATTCAAGATAACTTAGACCTAACTTAAAAATAAAAAAAAAATATTTATATTATATTAAATTAATATCAATTAAATTACCACTTTATTTATAAAGATAAAGAAAATCATAATCTATTAATTCCGGAGATAATTCGATAACGGAGATAATTCTATAATTTTGAAGTAATAGGTAAAATTAGAGTAACTAATTCTTAACTAGAATGTTTAAAGAAAAAAGAAATTTAGAACATGGCATGAAGCTCGCTTTAGGTTGGGATTAGGACAAATCCAGTGAAACTGAAAACTGTAAAGACTGAATAGTTAAAACTTAAAACAAACAAACAAAAACACCACACACGCACCCGTGGTGTGCAACACTTTGATTTCATTTCATATTGAGAACTCATTCATTCCCTCTTTCTTCATCGAAACAATTTATAAATGGCTGCTTCTGTTTCCGCTTCACATCTCTGTATTTCAACAATCACCACTTCTTGCATCCCTTCTTCTTCATCTTCTTCTTCTTCTTCATGGAAAGTATCCTCATCATCTTCACGCTCCACGTGGCAGAAACGTGTCTGTTGCAGAGCTATGGTTCAGATTCAGACTGGTGCACCCGCCGCTTATGCCAAAGAAATGGAACGCCTTTCCGCTAAAGAATCGCTTCTCCTCGCTGTTAGTCACTCCCTCATTTCCCTTAATAATCTTGTTAATTGATTAACTAATTGATGTTCTTCATTGTTTTATTTTTGTTATTTATTT
This sequence comes from Cicer bijugum, assembly GCA_037974875.1. Classification (NCBI taxonomy): domain Eukaryota; kingdom Viridiplantae; phylum Streptophyta; class Magnoliopsida; order Fabales; family Fabaceae; genus Cicer; species Cicer bijugum. The sequence goes on from JBBPBT010000230.1 coordinate 1,016,710, forward strand.
AGTTTTTATGGTATGTTTTAGTAAATTAAATTATGAGGAAGGGGGAAAATTTGGAATGATTATAATTTACTTACATTTATTAGGTACTGAGTAGGTAGTAGGTAGGATTTGGACCTAGGTTCATTTTTCATTCCTGTTATTGACTTTACCCCTTTTGAATTCCGAAACAAATGATTTTCTTTTTTTGTTTATTTTGTGATTGTTATTTGTGGTAAAATTAAAAGGAAAATCGTGCAGATGCAGAATGTTGTGCTTCAAGTTTGCTTTACTTCTCATTTTCCTCCTTAATTCATGATATTCGTACCCAAAGATTTATGATTCTGTTAGGGAAGCTAAAAAATAGAGAAGGAAACTGTGATAGGAATAAATTTCTTTAAATTCAGTAAGGAGAAATTTGTTATTGTTGTTTTATTTTTCTGTCATGGATTTGAGTGTTGAAAACTAATATAATTATATGATTGAAGATTGAAAAAGAGTGGAGTATTTCTACAAGGGTTACAAAAAGAATTATTAAGTAAAATAAAACAGTTACAAATAATGGAGTATTGTGATATGACAACTAAAAGGAACTAACTACATAGATTGTTGGAATTCAAGTGTCAATGGTTAGTTTCATATTGACAAAGAACGAGCTAAATGAAAGACACATAAGAGACGTGATGTGTATATTCGATGTCTTAAGATTTTTGGTGGATATGTGGTGTATAGGTCTCTTGGTAGTCCATATCTTTAGACTGTTATTGCTGTCAGTGCTCCCTGATTTCCCCAACAAGATTAAAATGAAGTTGATTACATATTTTTTTTACCGAAGTGAAGTTGATTATATTGTATATCATACAATCTAACAGTTTTTGCAAATGGTCAAACTTGGACTTAAACATATTTACTCTGGAGACACTTTCAGTTTAAAGATGCAGGGGGTTTTGAGGCCTTAGTCTCTGGGAAGACAACTGAATATCAAAGAATTGATGTGAATGAAAGGATAACTGGTCTTGAGCGGCTTAATCCAACACCTCGACCCACGACGTAAGGGACTAAAAACCTCCATATCTATACATTTTTTAAATATTCATGTCTATAAGTTTTGAATGAGATATTCATGTGCTTTTTTTTGCTACAGGTCACCCTTTCTGGAAGGGCGATGGAACTTTGAGTGGTTTGGTCCTGGATCTCCTGGGTTGTTTGCGACTAGGCTTATTTTTGAGTGAGTTCTATATCTGAAGATTTTCTTTTACCTTGTCAATCTTTGAGTTTCCTCTTGGAGCTTTGGATTTGTCTTAAATTTGGCTTGATCTCACCTTTGAGTTGCAATTCTTCAATGTGCTTTATATGTTTGCAGGAATTTTCCTTCAAGTTTAGCTAAGTTGTCAAAAATGGATGTCTTTATCAAGGACGGAAATGCAAGGATTACTGCAAACACTACGTTTTTAAACTCGGTACTTCTTTGTAGTGTCTAAATTTTTACTCATATAAATCTTACATCAGCATTCAGAAAGCATTGCAAACTTCTTTTATAATTTGCTTTCAGCTTGAAAATTGAACCCCTCTTCCCCATTAATACTGTATTTATTTTAAGCTTTTTTCCTCTTCCAATATTCATAGGGATTAGTGACTAATTCTATGTGAATTACATGGTCTTGAGTAGTTTTTTGTTGCATGAGTTTTAGTAACTCGAATTCTTTTGGGGTGGAGAACTCAGGTTGATCTTTAACTTATATTGGTTGTCTAATTATGCAGCGAAGTAACAGCAACCATGCATATTCACGTCTTGAGTAGCATGTTAATATATACTTTATACTGTACTTCGAACAAAACTTAACTTAGCGTATATCTTTGGCACTAATTATGCTCAGAAGCAATCTTAATATTCGTTTAATATTTTGGTCATCTTAAAGAAGTACGTGAAAACAATTAAATTATTTCGACAAATCATGTATCTCGTATATTGCTTTTCAGAGGCATATGTTGATCTCAAGTAAGAGCGAGTCAATGTACCTGAACTCAATGATGTTAATTACACATTTTATTTCTAATTACACTTTTTACTTCTATTAACTTGGTCTTGATGCAATCATGAAAAGAAAAAGAAAATGTCATTGTTGTGGCATGGTAATGATAGACTTGGAGAAGGTTTTGGGGATAAACTTCTTTTTTATGTTTTCTATCATTTCTTTTATGACATGTGTTGCCAATAAATCAATAACTAATGTGAACCTAAGAGCAACAAATTTGAAAATAATGGTAGTCATATGGGTGGATTTGATGCAGTGCAGGCACAACTATATGTCTGTTCCTAAAATTTTATAAGGATAAAATTTCTGTTTCAGAAGAAGCTATGGGAAGTGGGAAACTTCAAAGAGTAGGAAAAATTTGGAATGGGACAAACGGTCTTGATTACACATAAATACACGCTAATGTATTTTATGTCAACATTTTTTAATAAAAGGTTACTGTTAAACCTCAACTTTTAATAATATAAACTCTGAAAAGCATTATTTTAAGAATAAAAAGATGAAAAGTGCCTTGATTTTATATTATGATAGAGGTTAAGATTGAAAGTGAACTGTTTTTTTTTTATATACTATGTATAGAGCAGAACTTCACTGTTCTGTTTGTCACACTCCACTTTCAATCCAGTTTCTCCAGAAAAGTAAAATTATTTCGTCCTTCTTGTTTAGACATATTTGAAAGAGGTGCCACCTTGTTTTCAGTGGTAGTTGGGTAAAGTTTGTTCAAGAATCCGTCAATATAACTTTTTAAACTATAAGGTGAATTTATTTCTATTAGGTACTTTTAAAAAAGCAACTATAATGCCTAGAAAGAGTTTGCACCTTTTCATATTTCATTTAAAGTTGTTTTAGTTGAGTGTTGTAGATAGAAAGCAGAGTTATTCTCTCAACCAAGTTATCTGTGGAGGGTCCACTTAGAATGAAAGAGGAGTATGTGGAAGGGATGCTTGTGTCACCAACAGTTATAGAAGAGAGAGTACCGAATCAGCTTAAAGGTGCACTTGGGCAGGCAGTTAATGTTTTACAACAGCTTCCAGTACCTTTACGCGATGCTCTTGCCAATGGGCTAAAAGTTCCTCTAAGTAAGCTACCCTGATTTCAGTGTTCACCTCTGAACATTTTTCTCTGACTTGATTGTTCTGAAAGATGTAATTCAATCTGTTGAATTTTAGTTTCACTATGCACTGCCAATATTGTATGCTGAAAACCTGTTGAATTTTAGTTTCACTATCACTAAGAGACCTGTATTCATGTGTGGCTCTATTATTAATCATGTTAAACTATGCGTTATGCTACCTTTATAATCTATTTTTCCAGCAGCTATTGACCGCCATTTTCCAATTATAATTGAGATTTTTTTTACCTGTTTTATTAATAAATAAAGATACATGTGGCTTTTTACCAAAACCAAAAGTCACTTGTGGGCTAGCCTGGATTGAAATGTCTGATATTGGTAGAGATATTTGCCATGATATTATGTACTGGTTTTTCTTTTGCAAAATAAATGTGCAGAAAGACAGGATATGAAAAATATTATGTAATTGATAAGTGATTATTATGTTCATGGAAAACTTTGTATTCAATATACACTTTTGATGTCGTTTTCATGTTTGAAGGTGGAAGCTTTCAGAGACTCTTCATGATTTCTTATCTTGATGAGGAGATACTTGTAAGTTTCAAATCCAGTAAATAATTTTAGTAAAAATTTAATGCTTGCGTTCCCTTATAGATGACAGTGCATATAAAGCTAATGTGTGATCTCGAACTTTAATTCATGCACTAAGAAGTACAGATATGGATGCTACTTGCATTGCATCTGATCCGAGATGATGTTGTGGTCATTTTTTGGAATTATAGGACTTGCATAACTGGGAATTTTTGCAATTGGTCTTTTGGATATTAGTGTTTCTTGCATTATTATCAAATTGGAGTATGGTGACATAAATTTTGATAATTTGCTAAAGGATGCAGTGTTGTTAAATGGTGGCTATGTTGCTACCATGGCAGAATGACATGGTGGATATTTTGATAACCGCCATAGGCAATTTCTGAAGGGATGCTCACCATGGCAGCGCCATAGGCCATAATGGTGTTATATGGTGGATTTTTGCCTTCTTCCATATTCCACCACCCGCCATTGACAACTGAAAAGATGTGATGTATGTTAAACCTTTGGTCATGCTGGTTTTATGAGTTATGACCTTGATTTTCTACTAGTCTTATCCTGTCGTGTGTAAAGCCGAACATTGTCATACTAAATTGCTTGATGCCTCTTTGTGTAGTTTCTTGCATCTCTTTTGAACACCTTCAAAACATGGTATGGCTACCTTTCCTCTTTGACATTTTGTATGATTCATGCTGAAAGTGAAAAGCAGCTCAGGGCTCAGGGTGTATTACGTCTTGAAAGGAAGGCCTCAATGATGATCATGTGTTATTATATCATTCTCAGATGATATGAAAGTTACATTGTTTTTGCGGTTTTACAGTATATATCGCACCACTTACTAAAATCGATTTAGTGATAGTTAATTCTCCTAGATATCCTCTTAATTTTATAGCTGGATGAAAGTTCTGGATTATAGCTGTTGCCTGTTATATGTGCTGATGTATATATATTGTCTCAAATCATTTATCCATGCTAGTTTTGAATATCGTAGGATTCAAATGTTCTTTACTTTTTCTTTTTCATTTTAATTTGAAATTGTGAGTCAAGTCTATAGTAGCCTTAGATCTAATGTCTATAGTAGCCTTAAATCACATCACAGCAATATCTGAATGATTATGCTGGTTCTGATGCAGATATTAAGGAACACATCTGGGATTCCAGAAGTATTAACAAGACTCGATGCATCACCGTCATCTCTAGGAGAATCCAGTCCAGAGTATGTAAGCTAGAAGTTGTGTATGGAAAGTGATTTTTTTCCCTCCTTATTTGAGGTGTTAAATCAAATTCCTGTTCCTTTCAAGCCCCCTACATGAATATAGAAGTTTCAATTTGAAGCTGATACTATTTCTTAGTAAATCATATTTCATGTTTTATATCACAACAAAAGTGTGATGTAGAACTTGAGTATTACTTTTCATACAACCAATAGTGAAATAAAAAATCTGCCTGTGATCTATGGAGATATTCTGGAAATATATAATTATTGGCCTGTATTTTTGTTGCGATCTTGTTTTATTTATTACTATTTATGGCTGACACAACATATTGTGTCTGTGGCAATGATTCTACAAATACTTTTATTATATTCAAATGTGAATGTTTTTTGGTTTCTCTTCTTTTGATTTGCTATCACAAGAAATTTATGTCAATTAATGGTGTATTTGGAACAACTTATACATCTTGTTGAACTTATCTTGTAAGTCTTAGGTGAGAGCTTACAAATTAATTTGACATTTATAAATTGTTTTCAATTTTTTTCAATAAACTCACCGTAATAACTAATGAAAATAGCTTACAACTTGTAGGAAATAATTTAACTACATTCCTTATAGTAAAAATAGATATTTAATATAGCACAAAAAAATAGATTTTTTTTTTTATGGACAGTAAGCCATTCCATTAGATAATACAAACAGGAACAGCAGCAGAAACATTTGGGATATAACCCAGCCATGTTTTGGTGCCAATAGTTTTTGCTAAATATAACAGAAGCAATCCTAAAATTTCTTAAAAGATCAATGCTGTCCTGAATTATAGGATCAACAGCTGCAATGCACCGTTTTCCTTGCAAACATTCCACCACCACCAGTTTGTCCGATTGAATTACTACACTTTGGATGTTTTATTGTGCTCCCAGTTGGAGACATCAGCGCACCCCGAGAGCTTCTGCCAAGCTTGGTTCTGCAACAATACTTTCCTTCCTACAAACTGCCACCGTAACACCTACAGTCCGGTCTTTGAAAACACACCCCCACGTGGTCAGCCCCTCATGATGGCACCCAGCATCTACCTGTGCAACAACACAATTTACTTGTGATCAGTTTATTAAAGTTTATTATATCATAACAATGAATTTTGCTGACACGTTTGCTTCCCACACCCCTTATTTTGCTTTCCACACCCCTGAATTTTTTTAAAAATCAAAATACTCAATATACCCTTCCCTCTATATTCATTTAACCCCATCATTTCTATTTTCATCATCTTCATCTTCGTTAACCTAACATTCAATCATCTTCATAATTTCCTTCTTCAATCATCTTCATAATTTCCTTCTTCAATCATCTTCAACATTCTTCAATCATTTTCAACACATTCATCATCTTCAACACCTTCATCACTTCAATCATCTTCAATCAAGTATGCAACTCCTTATCAATGGTGTTGAATCTTTATCAATGGTGTTGGTGTTTGTTGTTGTTTTTGCAAGCAAATCCCTAGTTTAACTCACGAAACGTTTTTGGGTTAGATGACACTGAGTTCACGTACGTGAACTCAATTCACGTAGGATTTAGTTTAGGGAGTTCACGTCCGTGAACTCAAATCACATAGGGTTTAGTTTAGGGAGTTCACATCCATGAACTCAGATCACGTAGGGGTTAGTTGAGGGAGTTCACATTCATGAAGTTAGATTACGTAGGAGTTAGTTTATGGAGTTCACGTAGCCTTTATGCAAACTGCGCGAATGAGTACATGAACTGGTTTCGTCGGATTTCTCATCCATATATCATTCGTAGAGAACCAGTCCATGTAGCTCACTTGGTTGTAGAATTTGCAAATAGTGATCCTGCTCCAGTTCAAACAACGTGAGAGTTTGAATTGTAGAGAATCAGTCCATGTAGCTCATTCCCCCAACCTATGTCCAGTTTACATTGTATATTTCCCCCATTAATTAACAATATCAATCACAAGAAATGAGAGTTTGAATTGTAATCCATTTTTAAAATTTAATTCACGCATTTAACTTAATTTAATTCAAAAACAATCTTGGTTGAGAGAAATTAATCTCCAGAACGTTCTGAATGTGTTAGTTTAAATAAGGAAATTCAGTTTATAAGCAAATGAAATATAATTAGTGAGTGTGAGATAATTATAGAGAAAAGATAAGAAGATTATACAAAGATGTATTCTAGTTCACTCAAGGTAGGCTAGGTCAAATGCTCACAATCTATGAAATTTTCCACTAATGTGCTCAACACTAGAACGTTATGCGTTGCACTATCTTTCTTGATCATACTTTGATCAATTACAACATTCCTTTTCATTCTTGAAAGGAATTTCTATAGTCACTTTTCAGTTCAAAAATGATTTTTACAACACACTCAATCTAACTTAAGAGATGGACTTGAGTTACAAAATGATGTGTATGATAAAAAGTGTTTGTAATATAAAAACTTATCGACTCTTGCTTGAGATTGATTAACAATAAGAACTCAACAATATGATCGACGAATATAGTTAGAGAACTAGAGTTTTGAAACTTGAGCTTTAAATGATCAAATGTAGATTGATTGCTTTAGAAACTCTTGCATTTGTCTTTTAATTAATCTTCCTTTTATAGATGAAGAGATATTTGAATACTTAGATAAAGTTGAATCTAATCGTTAGACACATTAGTCAAGTGGTAGATTTGATTTAAACATATTAAACACATATTTATATTACTGTAAAAAACGTTCTTGACCAACCCATAACATTCTTGCTTTAAGTCTTTAAGGAAAACATGAAGAAGTGTGAGAATGAGCGGTAAAATGTAAGTTGGTGTTGTGTTTGATCAAAAGCATGCACAACTCATCAATCTAGAAATCAATTTAAAGATTGTTTTAACCATTTGGGACTTCAATTGTTCATTTAATCTCAATAACCTTATGTGCGAAATTGACATTCTTAACTTACGGTTGGGCTTCTTAAATTAGTCTATTTTGACTTTGTCTGCACTAAAAGACAACCAAAATGTTTTCCTTACCATTCTTTAATCATTTTGAAATTCTTCAAAAACTCTTGAATTTTACCAAATTAATAAAACACTATGAACCTATACAAACATGTAGCCGTGCATCTCGTCCGGGTACAAGTACTATCTATTTAATAAATAATTAATAATTTATTTATCTAAAGGCACCTTTAGTGCTCATTTGAATAAGCTATGAATGGAATCTGAGTACAGAAGTTGTATATTTTAGGCAAAAATTGTTTAAGTTTGACCAGTTTTTTTTTTTTTTTTTTCTGAAGTGATCCTCTATATTTTATGTTTTTTTCTCTGAATTAGGAAAAATAAATGTTTTTTCATTGGACTATTCATTTAAATATTGTTACACGCACAAAGTTACTATTTTTCAAAATTCCCGTAAAAAAATATATATGATTACCAATATTTTGTCTATAAAAAAATAGTTTTTTAATTTGTTTTATTTCACAAGTAATTACTTTTTTTTTCTTGCTATCAAAACCTAAAAAATTCCAGTAAATAGCGGAAATGAATTCTCTACCTTTAGTGATGGGTAACTTTGGTGACTTTAAGTGTATTTTAGAGTAAAATTGGTAATTAAAATTAAATATTAAAAATTATTTACATGAGAGAAAATGATTGATAAAGAAAGAGATAGATACAAAGTCACTAAAAGTAGGAGATTCAAAGGTAGAGAATCCTAACCCGTAAATAGCATAAAATAATCAGACCTACCCTTCCGTTATAAATAAATAAAACTTACAGTACCTCTAGATTGATTCGTTAATTAATCTTCATATTCTTTTTTTTGTTTTGGTTAACCTTCAAATTCGTTATCATTTCATCTTTTTTCACTCATCCAAAAAAAAATCAGCCATAAAATTGACTCATCATTTTCTACACCCACATTCTCTAATATCAATACCAAAGAGAATAGAAGAATGACATTCCAAAATGGCAAGGTATGTTACTTAGACGAAAATGATATGAAAAGAGATGATAAACGGAGAAGAAGATAATGAATATTAATTAAAATTTAAATTTCGTTCTATATGGGTTTTAAGAACCCTAAAATAAAATAATTTGAAATTTGTTTTTATTTAAAATTAATTGAAAAAATATATTTTGTTGATTTGGATGAACCCACGTAATCTTGTTACTTAATGGATTGACCCAAAAAAAATCTTTTTATTTAATGGAAACAGAAATTAAAAAAAAATTATCAAGATATCCAAATTTTAAAACTTAAAAGAATCAACTTAAAAAAATAACTATTGCCTGTATTCCTTCTTTTTTCAATTATTTTTGCCTATATGTGTTACCGTGGGATATAAAAATTTAGACCTTGATATTAAAATCCCGGTGAAGTGGGAGCAGTTGAGGTATTCTTGTCCCAAAAACTGGGCCTTTGTCACAAAAAATAGATCCAAATAAATTTGGAAAATTGAATTTTGTATCCCAATTGAATATACTTTAAAATCTAAAAAAAATTCAAATTTGTCCATTCCAGTTTTATTCAATTAAAAATTAAAAAAAATTACTCCAAAATCTTACTCCTTCATCAAAATTTTCGGTGATTAACTGTTTCCCTCCAAAAATCTGGTACACAAATTAAAATTATCGAAAATTTTCTTTTTAAAATTTTCGGTGATATAATTTGTTTACTGGAAATTTCAAGACACAAATTTTTTGGTAGTATAAATTATTTATCGGAAATTTTGTTTGCGAAATTTTTGGTACATTATTTATATTACCAAAAATTTTATAGCTTGAAATTTTCAGTAGTTACTTTATTCTACTGGAAATTTGTGTCTTGAATTTTCTGGTAGTTACTTTATTGTACTGGAAGTTTGTGTCTTGAATTTGGAAGTAGGGATGGAAAAAACACCATTATGTATAGATTTGATTGAAACATTCACAACTGATCAAATTTTTGAGTCACGAGAAGCTGTCATATCATGGACAAGAGAAGTTGACCGACAAAATCAAGTAAATATTATCATTACTCGCTCTAACATAGAGATTGAAAAGAGAGGAAGAAAGTCAAAATTAATTCTTAGTTGTGATAGAGGTAGAAAATATAAGTCAAATAAAAGTAACTCATGTACATCAACTAAAATGTGTGATTATCCGTTTAAACTTAGATCGAGACCATTGAAGAATGATGAGGGATGGATTATTAGTTTAATGTGTGGACTTCACAACCATTAGTTATTGGCTACTTTTGTGAATAATGCATTTGTGGGACGCTTAAAAGAAGAAGATAAGAAACATGTTGACGAGCTGACAAAGTATCATGTTGCACCGAGATACATCTTGTCATCTTTGAGAGATCGAGATAAGGAGAACGTGACTAATATCTCTCAAATTTATAAGCGACGAATCACATACACGAATAATTTTAAAAGACCCAAACTAATATGCAGTATCTGTTGAAGTTGCTTGAAGTTGAGAAGTATGCTTGTTGGAGTAGGACTCATGAAAACTCCAACATTGTGAGCGACTTGTTTTAGACGCACCCATGTTCCATAACTTTGTTGAACATGTTCTCTCATGTATTGATCATGGATAACATCTATGAAACTAAGAGTTAACATTCAACTGGGTTAACATTCAACATTACATTTGCTTATATGAATTATGAGCGTCAAAAAAACTTTTGTTCGATATTAGAGAAGTTAAAAGAGTTATTTGTTTCAAATACCTCATTTCCTCATGTGATCGTGACTGGCGGTTTGTATTTCCACCTTCAACAAATTCACTTTGTCAACTTCATATCAACAAAAATGTGAGAGCCAAATACAAACAATATATATTAAAGTAAAATATGTAGGAACCCATTCTAGAGTTGTGGAAGAAAATTGTTTATTGTTCTGAAGATAAGCAATACAAGAAACTTTTGCAAATATTTGAGCAAGTATGCGTCGATAACATTATTTTCTTTGACTACGTTAGAGACACATGGTTGACTCCTTATAAAGAAAATTTTGTTGAAGCATGGGCCAAACGAGTGTTGCATCTAGGAAATACTACGACTAATAGGTATGTCATTAAAACTTTGCATTTTGTTTTATATTGATACTTATATAGGATTAAACATGCATGATATAATTTTTATTGAAATAATATCAAATCTTTTTTATGTTTGAATATTAGGGTTGAATTTGCTCATTGGTTATTGTAGAAATTTTTGAAACACAGTATATAAGATTTTTGTAAGACATGGGATGGTATGAATGACATGTTGAAGTTGTAAATTATTAAGATAAAAGGTTCAATTGAGATAAGTAAGGGTCGCAAAGAGCATATACACAATAATCTATTATGTAAGAATTTGACTTGGATTGTATCCAAGAAAGCTTTAACTGATATTGTTGATGGATACAAGAGAGTCAACTATGTCGATAACGACAAAGCAGCGTGTTATTGTATACTTAGAAACACTCATGGATTACCTTGTGCATATGAGTTGATACAATACAAGTTGGAATGTGTTCCAATCCAATTGGATGTTGTTCATATACATTGGAGAAATTAACCATGAATAGTGTCTAGAGAAAGAAAAGTTGGAAAATGATTCAGAGTTTGTCATTACATCAGAGATGAATGTAATTTAGAAAACATGAAAAACACTTAATGTTGTTGGAAGGAGAGAATTGAAGAGAAAGCTGGGTGAAATAGCATATCTAGAGACAACGTCAATATGTGCACCACTAGATAAGATCAAAACAAAAGGTGGTGCGAAGAGGAAAAAAGGTAAAAAGCTCAAGGGATTTGACGTATATCGCGATCCTTCATTTTTTAAGCATGTTGATGCATTTTATTTTGATGATACAACTTTTCAAGTCTCTTAGCAAGGACCCATGAAAACATCCCAACTGGCATCCAAAAAAGCCTCCCAACAAACATCCAGACAAGTTTCTTAGCTTACACTTATACAAGCCTTTCAGCAAGCACTTATGACGAGTGAAGTTAGAAAATATTCGGACGAGTTTTCTCATCTAATTCATCCATATATTGATAATATATTTAATGTTAAATTAGTTGGAAACTGTGGATATCATGTTATTGTTGTTTTACTTGGTCATAGTGAAGAATATTGGAGCATTATGTGTTTATAGTTGTATATAGAGATTAAGTCCAAACCTGATTTATATGTTGCATCATTCAAGGAATGTTTGCAATAAGTGACAGACTAATTACTCGTAACTGATTTGGGAAACCAACCCAACGATAAGTAGATGAACATTCCAGGGTGATAGCAACAAAATATAACATTGTTCTTGTGACATTGGGAAAAACTTTTTCTTTGACTTTTTTCCCATTGAGGGGTGCACACAATGGATACTTATCACATAATCGTATTATCAATATTGGTTTTGTTAATGAAACTCATTGGATTCAATTTAAATTGAAGTCAGCGTGTCTGTTGCCTCCACTTGCATGGTATTCGAAGAAGCACCACAGTGACAAGTCTACATTATTGGTTATAATTTATGCATGACTACAACATTGGGGTTCATTAGATTTAGAACATACATCAGATTATATGTCTTTGGCAGATGATTGACACTTTTGATTTAAATTGTTTTCTCTCATATATATGTAGTTTTCAATTAGTTAGCTTGTAACAAAATTCATTCACATAATATACAAAATATTAAATCATGTCAGCTTTTAACAAAATAAGTCTAAAGCAATAAAGCAAAAAAAAAGTCTAAATAATAAGTCAATCGATATAACTCTATATAAATAAGTGTGAAAAATAAAATACTAATGGTAATCCTCTCATATAGATATGTGTAAAGCTCTCTCTAATAAGACATGCATCTCATCTTCATGATCTAGTCTTTGTAAATCTAAACTATGTTGTATAAGACCACTCATTAGCTGACACCATGGATACCATTCACCATGAGTAGTATCAAATCCAACATCATGTCTAGGACGAGGAGCATAACTAGGACCAGAACGAACATCATGACTAGGACCAAGACCAACATCATAACTAGGACCAGAACCAACACTATGATCAGGACCAGAACCAACATCATAACATGGAACATCAAAGCATGGAGGTTCTACAACAATGTAAAAGATCATTAGAGGATGAGATATCCTATAGTACCACTAAATGTATTCTTCAACAGACTTGTGTGAATATGCATCTGAACGCAATCTAGTACAAAGGGATCGTACAAAATACCTATACATACTTCATTCAACATCAACATCACGTACAACGAGCATCGGTGGTGTAAGAGAGATGTGTTGATTATACCCAAACTGTTATATGCACCTCTATGGTAAATACGGTACCATCGTGAAACACCAACAAAAGTACCCAGTAAACATCAACACAAACTGAAAGTCTGTCATGGAGTATTCATCGCAATTTGGTGTCCAGATAATATTTGCAGCTCCTATAGCATCCAACTTTGCCCTATAGTATGCAACATCTCCATATGTTTGTTTCTACTCCATCGAAACATTTGTGGCATTGAAGATATATGCTAAGTCATACCCCGCTTACAAATATCAGAGAAATGTTCATAAATCAATGTATTTAAATGATAAAAAGTACAAATAATTAAATAAACATCTTATCAAATAACAATATAATAAGTATAAAAAATAATATAATAGCACCTGAAATAAAGATAAATATCATTTAATTTGCTTTGTTGTAGGCAGTCTATCATCTCTAAGATAGTCACTAAAACAACAAAAGCAACTAATCTCAATGCTCATTTACCACAAGTATCAAGGTTTTGAAAAAGAAATAAATATTTTGTAGATACAAGAGTAAAACTCTTGTCAACTAGTATGATACACTCTACCAAATGAAGTAGGTATGTCATCGCTACACAATCGAATCTTCCTTCACGAAATTTCTTAAAGAATATAGTTTTCAACCATTCAAAACTATATGAAACACCACTATTGACCCTAGTTTCATTCACAGCTTCATCACAATCAACTTCCAATAATTCAACGACAACATAAATTGTCAAATCTTCATTCACATTAGCGGGAGGTTTGAAAAACTCTCCATAACATGGTATGCCAAAAAGACCCATAACATCGTCAAGAGTCATTTCACCAAATGGCATGTGAAATGAGCTAGTCTCTACGTGCCATCTCTCAGCAAAAGCAGATATGATATTACTATCAATCATGTGCAAACTACATCGTTGCAGAGAACGTAATTCATATATAGTAATTGATTGATCTATATGAGTAAGTAATACATATATGATATCAATGAATTCATTTTATTTTTTGCCATTTGAAACAACTTTCAAGGCACATCTATTATATTTAATTAAAATAACACAATAAATTTTACGATTATTTAGTTTACTATATATATACTAAGAAATTTCATTATTGAAATAATTTTTTAAAAAACTAATTTTTTTTTATTTAGTTTTTCTTTATCATTTGACCATTATCAGTAAATCAAATTAAACTCTAATGAGTTCTTAAAATCAATGAATCAATAAATCAACTATTTCAAATAAATTGAGTAACTACAATCAACTTTGTAATAAACTATACTATAAATATATTAAACTATACATAATATGCTATATTATACTATGTTATAAAATAAATTATTTACTAACATATTTATTTCAGACTTTAACTACAATGTTGTGCTTATAGTCCTTAAAGACGGAAATATCATAAATACCTTTATGAAATAAAGGTTGTTCAGGCTGCTAATGGTGAGGCATGTTATCCTGGTGCTGCTAATGCTCCTCTTGATCATCAAACGCATGATCATGTTGCAAAAACTCAGACTGAATATAATAATAATTCTCGTCTTGTTGCATCTTTTTTGTTCGTCTTTCTCATTTTTCCGGCTCTCCTATTAGATTGTGTAGGAGGTCGAACTTGAGAATGTTCTACGGTGTTTTTTGCTCTTTTGAAAAAAAAAATTGAATGAAAAAATATAAAAAAATAAATTAAAAAACAAAACATGCACCTAAAATTTTAGGAACGAATGGAATTTCTGAGAGATTAATCGAATTTCAAATTTTCAATATTAAAAAATAATTATCAAAAATTTCAAATCTAGTTGAAACTCTTAGAAATTTCATTTTGAAGTTTTCGATATTAAAAAATAACTACTGGAAATTTCGTTCCTGAATTTTTTGAGTGCAGACATAAATTTTTTAAATGAATGATATAAGTTTAAATGGAGTACAAAATCCAATTTTTATAGATTTGCATTCCATGTGTTTAGTAATTTTCTTTTGAGACTTACTATACATTACGAACCTTTTCTCACATAATCTGACCAAATTGTGTTTTAATAACTAAACGGAGGCAAAGAGGTAATATAGAAATGGCTAAGAGGTTAAAAAAGCGATTGTCAATTAATTGAAGTTTAATTCTTGTATGTATCTTCCATTCGGAACAAACATCATTTGTATTTTTTTTTTTTAAGGTGTGATTGATTATAGAGAGAAGTAAGGATACAATTCTCTACTTTGACGATTTATAAGGGATAAAATTGTGAAAAAAATAAATAAAATTTGAAGCTTTCTTCGCAATTTAAAAGAGAAGGAAAAATAGTGTGGAACCCACTTATATTTAGTCTTCTGCTTTCTCTTCTCTTCTATGTTGTTCCAAACCACTGGTGCTTCCTCTCTTTCCACTTTCTCTCAATCCCTCGTTCTCTTTTCTGTCACTCTCAAAACATACCGATCCTAAAGTTGTGATGGAAAATGTAAATGCCACCGACCATTAAAAAGTGTGTAAAAATATGTGAGACTGAATATAATAATAATAATAATAATAATAATTATTATTATTATTATAAATTACTAAAATTTAATTACAATTTTTGATTTTGTATTTTTATTAATTTAAAAAATTAGTCCTCTTATATTAAAATTTGAAAATTTATCTCTTTTATATTTTAAACTAAAAAATTATCATGTGACATATTTTAAATGCCATAGTATATAATTTTATGATATAAAATTATCTAAATACATTAATTAAATTATAAAAATAAATAATTTTAAAAATTGAAACTTGAGTTTTTAGAATGAAAATGACAAATTTATTTTAAAGAAATGGGTGAAAATGACAAATTACCAATTTTGAAATCTACCACAATGCTAAGTTGATTCTAAAGAAGTTCATCACTATAAATAAAATAAAGAAAATATTCATTATTACAAATTTTTTTTTTAGAAAAAGAAATATATATGCTGAGATTTAACTCTTCTGAATAATAACTACTCATTTTCATGTATAGCTAGCCAAAATTTAATTGATCAAAATTTCTTTTTCTTACATTTTTTTTAACAATTCTTTATACTAAATTACACCTCTCATAAAATAAATAATTAAATAAAAATAAAAGTGGGTGCGTACAGGCACATGTGAACTGTATTGACAATATGAATATGTTCCAGCGTAAGCATCGTGCTGTTTGACAAAATTTTCCTCTTAATCGGTACAAGACAAGTTGCACATCCACTACTTCAAAGAATTTTCTTATTTTTGTGCAATACGAAAGTCTTTGACATCAAATAATAATAAACATCAGTTTGATACTAATTGATTCATTATTAAAAAAACAATGTAAATAAATTGCTAATACTTCACGAAATGTTCATATCTAAATTGATTTAAAATAAAACACCCATTCAATAAAATAAAAACTAAATATCGTACAAAATTAAATATTAATTTATATTTTTTTATGTTATTATGTAAAAATCGCACAAATTGGATATTTTTTTTAAAATTAAATCGAACTAAACCACATTCATAAATTTAAATATTTATTTATTTTTATTAGTACGATATATTGTATTTATATATTATGTGTGGGTTTTTATTTTTTTTAATAATAATACTTATTAGATTAATTTAATATTTTCTTTTTGCAATTTTCTATACTTCAAACATAATAGATCATTTTTATCTATAATGATAAAGTTTGGAATGTTATGTTTTATTTTGGATAAAATCTACTATTTTATGTGTTTTTCTAATATTAAGATACTTTTTACAATTGTATTATAAATATCTAAAAGATAAAAATCTAAATTAAAATGTTTGTGATTGGATATATAAAAAAAATTTAAATGTGTCATTAAAACCGTATCGAACCATATGTTATTTTATCTTTGGATCAAATATTTTCTTACCTCAAAACTAATTCAAAGTACACAATAAACACCACAACTTCACATAGCTTAAGCTAGAGCCACCACACAAATTACTCTAAAGTCGATCCAAATATCTATTTACTTTTGAACCTGTTTAACTTATTAAAGAGAAATGATCGATGTCAACCGATAGTGTATATGGAGCAAACCATTAAAATTGTCTCTTAATTTGTAGAATACACTTAATTTGATATCTAACAATATGAATATTTCAATTTAAGTGTTGACTAGGTAAACCATTTCTCAATTCATCCTTCTATTAACGTCTGTTACTAAATGACGTTAAATATTCGTTAAGTATATTGTTGAAAATCAAACGGTCTCTAACTTTATAGGGTTCTCCGAACAATTAGTGTTAAATATATTATCATAAAATTCTTTGAAATCGGTCATTTAAGAATCAACATAAAAATATATGGTGGCAATTGGTGTTAACGCATTTTGTTGATATCAGTGACACTACATTCCTAACATTTTTAACAATAACATTTATTCCTGACACTACATTCCTTACATTCATAAGATCATTTTTTTTTTTCAAAGTTCTAAGTTCAAATGTTTGACTTAACAAAGTTGTCTTTTTTTTTTATCAGTTGACAAGATGGACAATTAGTTTATTAGATTTATCAAACGCAAAATCATAAAAGTGAACTTGTAATCAGATCCAGCAGATGCGTGTTTAGAGCGCAATAAAGTTTTCCTATAAAAACCATTTTTGTTATCATATTCAACAAAGGCGTATTTACAGTGTGTTTAACAAAGTCATACAAAACATTAATAGATTCTTTAGAGCATTGCCTTGATTTCCCTATTTCCCTTATCTTTTCATTTGAGCATGCACCTTTAAAATTCATGACAAGGATTTGCACACTTAAAAATACATTTATTAGCACAATAAATTATTCCTATAAAACCATTTTTGTTATCATTAAAACAATTAAGGGGTCATTGTTCTTCAAACCAACTTGGTTTTAACAATCTCCCCATATGATGACAAATATCTATTTTTGTAAGTAATTTTTCTCTTAAATAATATAATGTATGTAAAACCATTCAACGTAATTCAAAATAGAGCTCCCCTTAAATGAGAGCAAGTTTAAAAGAAAGAGAGTGATATGTAGTATTTTGACAAAGTAGATTTAAAATTAGAATTTGAAGAACATAAAGTAATTGTTCTTAAAACTAAAGTTTGAAGTAGTTGTTCTCAACATATATACCCTCTATTTTGTAACCAAACAAAAAAGTCAAGTAAAAATAAAATATTCAAGAAGAGAGGCAAGACTACAAAAGATAAACAAGTACACATAAGTCGAAAAGATTAGTCTCAAGGTATTTTGAATAAACTTATGATTTTTGGCTATTTGTTTCATGAATGCCTCAGTTTTAGATTTCAGTCGGTCAAAATACTGCTTCTTTACAAACTGAGTGGGGGTCAAATACATGTGTAGAAGGATAACAAAATAATCTTTAGAGGCATACTCTATATATCTCAAAGCAATAACATCAAGAATGTCTAATTGAAGTATCTTAACCTGTGGAATGGTAATAGAAAACTAAAAAGGTGCCAAAGGGGCAACCACTGGTAGTTCTAGATGAATATACCCTGAGAGAGAGGCAACTTCACTTGGTGTACCGTCTGATGTAGCAATCACACTCCTCTTAGTATGATCTTCATAAGCTTTTTGAAAGTGCAAGACCTAAAGGTAGATGATCTCTATAGTATGTCGAAAGCACTTGAATTTTGAGTGGCTAGATGCCTTCCATGCTCCATGTTGTCTCTAATCCAATTTGTTACAAAAGAGAGAACTTTGTCCCACTGAATAGAGACTTCATTAGGATACAAACTCTGAGCATTATTACTTCTAATCATATTAATTGTAGCAGCGAAAGAGGTAATCAATGAGTCTAGGTTTGGAAAGTCGGATGTGAATGGATATAATGAAAGAGGTTAGCTATGAGAATATGGGAGTGTCAAGTTTAAATTGAGTTTGGGTTGAGTTTGAAGAAGGTGAGTCATCTAAGGATGTTTAAGAGACCAAACCAGTTACAATCTCAGTTGTTGTATAGATAGGATTCACAAGCAAAAATGAATGAGGGTTAGATTCTGGTGGGGAAGACATGGGTGAGGTTTGACTTGTTGTATGTGAAGGTGTTTGTGGACGGTTAGTGTGTGAAGGTGAAGGTGTGGAGGTAGGAAATTCGATATTAAAAGGGTATAAGGGTTTAATCAATATCTAAGGACATCAAAACTTTCAGCTATGGTTGCTTCAAACATCTCATCTGAGGTGTTAGTATCTGAATCAAAGCAAGATCGAACAATAAGGGTTTGAGAGGTTGATTGCTTGAGGGATTTGTAATAAGATTTTGGTGTTTAGTGAAGAGTTTAGATGGTATTATTGAAGTTTTGTGTTTAGTTATTTCATTACCACTACCACTACAAATATCACAAAGACTAAATAATCTTAGTAGAGTGATTTAACTTATGTCTATTCGTCAAGTTGAGGCTAGCTTCATCCTCATTAGAATTTTCATCATTATCGTCATCATCTTCTTCTTCTTCTATGTCAAGACTCAGCTTGACTGCTCTTTTTATTTTCTTTTCAAACACTTGAGATGATCTTTATAGGGGAAATAAACATGGGGCATTTCTTGACCATATTGGTACGTATTGATGAACTTTTGAATAACCTATTTATTATCTTCTTCAAAAATTGGAGCATATAAGTTTCCTACCAAGACTGATGTGTCTTGAGTTCCACTAGAATGTCTTGTAATCCTTTTTAAGTTCAATGCTTAGTTTTATGAAGTCCTTGACAAGAATGAGCTTCATTCTTATGATATTGTGGGTATTGAACACTTGTGCATAGGAGGCTTCCAAGTGGTCATCCTTAACTTTTGCTCACACTTCCTCTAGTGCTTTAATGATAGGAGTCCTCATCACCACATATGTGATAAATCTTGGATAGGGAATGATATTGATCTTTCCTAGGGATGGCAATGGGTAGGGTATGGGTAGGGTACTATAGTACCCGTACCCATACCCGCAATTTATAAAAATACCCATACCCGTGCCCGTACCCGTACCCTCTTGGGTATCAATTTTAATACCCGTACCCTTACCCTCTGGGTACCTAAGTGCCCGTACCCATACCCATTACCCACACTTTAACTAAAATAAATCGATAAATAAATATTATTTTGCGATTAAATTTAAAAAGTATAAATACCATCTATAGTCCCTTAACTTAATTTCAGTGAACGATTTAGTCATTTTTTTTTTCAGATTCAGTCCTTTATTTTAATTTTAAGTGACAATTTAATCTTTTATGTTTTAAAATGTTAACAATGTTATCTTTTTTTACAAAAATTCAAACATTCATCAAAATTTTCAAATAAAACTCATAAATTTAGTTATATTCTTTAATATAAAATAAACTTTATCAAATTTATAACTCAAATCTTCAAATAAACTCATATGTGCCATTTTTTATTTGATTTTGTTAGAGATAAAAATATGAGTTTAGTTAAATATTTAAGTTATAAATTTGATGAAATTGCATTATATTGATGATGATAATTAATTTTATGTGTTTTGTTTGAAATTTTTGATGAATTTTTGAAATTTTGCAAAAAATAAGGATAAAATTGTTGACATTTTAAAATATAAAAGATTAAATTGTCACTTAAAATTAAAATAAATGACCAAATCAGGGGAGAAAAAAGAAGATAAAAGACTAAAACGTTAACTGAAATTAAGTTAAGGGACTATATGTGGTATTTACCCATTTAAAAATTATCCAAATATCATAAATTAAATTATAAAATATTATAAATCAAAATATTTTCTAACTCAACATTTCAAATGAACACTTGTTACAATACACATTCAAATATTCATAATAATATTTTATGAAGTTGCAAGTCTTACAACAATATTATTTGAAATCAGTAAAAATAATTTATAAGTTGCAAGTATAATTATAAAGACACAATTAATAAGATATAATTCTTAGTTATAAAGTCACAATTATTTAATTATTCATCATAATCAAATTCTTAAAAAGTTTGCAAACGTTTATCTTTTGATTTGATTATAAATATTGTAATGGTCCAATGATATTAATAGATATTAAAACATAAAGAAAAACAATTAATTAAACTAAATATTAATATAATAAATAAATAAATAATATATTTATATAAATGCGGGTGCGGGTGCGGGGTGGGTACTATAGTACCCGTACCCGTACCCATATCCATTTAATTTTGCGGGTAATTACCCGTCCCCGTACCCATACCCATTATGCGGGTTTTTACCCTACCCATTGTGGGTTTTTTGCGGGTACCCACTGGGTCTGGGTCTAATTGCCATCCCTAATCTTTCCTAATCTAGAGTTGATGATACGGAACCTCATGTACTCAAGTACCAAGTTTAGCATATTGGTCTTGATGTTCTAAGAGATACTCCACATCAAACCCTTATGGTATTTGAAGGCATGGTTAACAGAGCCACCTTTAGGTACCACATATCCAATCAAAATCTTGAATAACACCATGTATCTAGGCTTTAGATGCACTGACTTGGAGTTCACTGTTGGATTTAAAAAAAAATTATATGTTGAGTGCCAAAATTCATAGTCGTTCTCCATTATTATGCCTTCATCCAAGCATCTAAAAATAGCAACAATGGTTTGTTGAGTGATCTTGACAGGAAGCCCAAAGATCACACTAGAAATTTTTCCATCTTTGTTTATATCTGCAAACCTCCATAATTTTGTTACTAGAACATCTTGGGTAGTAAGTTGATCAAAGTTAAAATACTCAAACCATCCAACACTAATAAAATCTTAGACAAAGTTGAACCCATGTGAAATCCATTTGAAGTTCAATGGGAACATCCAATTGGTCCAAATTACATGACATAGTGGGGGCAGGAGTAGTGTTACCAAACGTAAACTAAGAAGTGGAACTTGAAGCCATTAGAGAATCGAGGAGAGTATTAGAGAGTTTGAAAGGGGTAGCAAAAGTGTAGAAAATCATGTGAAAGTAGTGAGTAATTTGAGTATTGGTCTTTTTGATAAAATGTTTGAGTTTCTAAAAGTGAAAAATAATAACTACGAGGCACACGTTAAGAGACAAACTATATCACATGTTGGAAAATTACACAACACACACATCTTTTAAGAGAACTGTACATATAATGAATTTATTCAATTTAAATCGACTAGATGAAGATGATAAATTCAATTTATCATAGGCAGAGGATACATAATTAACCAATAAGTTTGTTTTGCAAGAGGCAAAGGTATACAAGAATTGCAACATCGCTCTTTTATAAATTGAATATTTAAGAATTCCTTTATAAAATTAAATCTAACTTTAGCAAGTGGTTTTGAAAAATAGTTGCCTATTGATGATCACTATCAACAAATTTACTGTCTAAAATACTCTTTAGAACATAATATCTTATAAATTTAATCTTTACATGTTTTGTTGTTGAATATAAACTGTGATTTTTTTAAAAATATATAGTAGAAGTATTGTCAAAGAAGATAATAATGTTACTCTCATGTATTTTGTAGTCTTTCAGTTGATATTTCATCCACATAGTTGAGTGTTGCAACTGGCTACTAAAATATATTTTGCTTCAATAGTGGATAGACCAATGTACAACTTCCACTGGTGCTTTTTCTTTTTAGCTTATCTTATATGCAGTCAGCATCATATAAACATACTAAAATGTACTCAAATGATGCCTTATAACACATAACAAGATTAGTTAAGGTTTTCAATATCTAAATGTCTTTTTAACCATAGTTTTGGGATTCTTTAGGATCACACTGAAATCTTGCAGACACATACATTAAACAAAATTTCAGGTCTAGAAGCTAGAAGCAATTAAGTAGAGGAGATAGTCAATCATTTCTTTGTATACATTTTGATCTACTTTTTAGCTGATTCATCCTTTTCAATAGAATGTTTAGGATTTATAGGTGTAAGCTAGAGTTTGCATCAATCTATTTTAAATTTATTAAGAAGTTCTCTCGTATTTTTGGTCCGAGAATGAATAATCCTTCTGAGCTTTGATGAATTTGAATTCAAAAAAAATATTTAAGTTCTACCATTATACTCATCTCAAATACATTATGCATTAACTTAGAAAACTCTTGACAATGTCTACCCTTAGTAGAACCAAAAATTATACCATCAATATATACTTAGACAATGAGAAGGTCATTCGTAGATGATTTTCTAAATTAAGTAGGGTCAATCCGACCTTTTACAAAACCGTTTTTCATAGAAAACTAATTTTGTCAAACCATGCTTTTGGTGCTAGTTTCAGACCATATAGAGATTTTTTTAATTTAAAAATATAATCTAGAAGATCGTTATCTTCAAAGCCAAGAGATTGTTTGACATACATTTCTTCATTTCTATAACTATTTAAGAATTCACTTTTCACATCCATTTGATATTAGATAATTTTATTGAATACTATAAATGTAAGTAAAAAATTTATTGCTCCTTACCTTACGAAAGGGGAAAAGGTTTTAGTATAATCCATACCTTCCTACTGAGTATAGCCTTGAGGTACAACTCTACTTTTATTTCTTATTACTTCACCTCTCTCATTCAACTTGTTTATGAAAACCCATTTGGTTCCAATAGGTTTTTTTAGGTTTAGGTACTAGATCCCATACATCACTTGTCTTGATTTGGTTTAAATCTTATGACATGACTATAATCCATCCATCATCTAATAGAGCTTCATCTATTGTTATAGGTTCAATTTTAGACAATTGTCCAAACATTGATGTTTCTTTAAAAGTAGATCTGGTCTTTAGAGGGTCGTTTATATTTCTTATTATCATAAAGTCATGATCTGATGATTTGTACTTCCACTTAAGCTTAGGTTCTTGATGACTTTGATTGGTAGATGGTACGCCATTACTTGTCCTTGTGTTATCCCATTCATATTATGGTATTTTAGAGGAAGGCTTTGTTGATTCATATTACTTTGACTTTTTATGGTCAACTTTTTGTCATGAAACTTAACATGGATTGATTTTTCAACAATTAGAGTTTATTTATTGTATACTTTATAGGCTTTAGACCTTTCAGAGTATCCCAAAAATATGCACTTTTGAGATTGTGAATCAAGCTTGCAAATATTCTCTTTCGTGTTCACGATATAACCTATACAACCAAATTGATGAAAATATGAAATGTTGAATTTTATTCCTTTCCACAGTTCATATGAAGTCTTATTATGAATATGTATTATATAGATTCTATTATGAAATGTAACATGTTGTGTTCACTACTTTATGTTTAAAAGTGTTTGACAATATTCATTTCGTGAATCCTGGTATGTGTCATTTTCTAAAGTGATCTTTTTTTTCGGCTTACAATGACATTTTTCTAGGGTTTTCTAGGAGAAAAAAATTATGTAGAATACTATTCTCTTCACAAAAGTTTTCAAAATGTTCGTTTTCAAATTCACAACCATGATCACTATAAATTGTTGTTATACATAAACTTTTTTCATTTTGCACTTGTTTGTAGAAGGTAGTGAAAACTTTATATGACTCATCCTTGTGTATGAGAAACCTTATCATGTCCATCTGTAATAGTCATCGACAATAGTGAGTGGTCTAGAAGTGGAAACACCATTCTTCGAAGAAAAAAAATGATTTTGTTTCTTTCCCTTTCTAACACGCCTCACAAAGAACATATGAATCACATTTCAGAGTTTGTAAACCTCTAACTAGGTTGATTTTTTTCAACTTTGAGATTAATTTCTAGTTGGCATGTCCCAACCGTTTGTGCCAGATCAGAGGATTTATTAGAGCTATCCCATGTAGCCTTCATACCTTTTTTCTTTCCACTAATGTCTTTCCTTTGAGACTTTTTCGTCACAAGCTTAAGACACTTTGATTTGAAATATTCTAGCTATTTGCATTCATAACATATGATTTTCTTATTTTATGACTTTTCTTTTATTTCTCTACTATTTGTGGATCGTTTCAAACATTTTCGAGGAAACGATTTCTTCATGTTGTTCCACAAACGTTGGATTTTATTTGAGATGAAGGAAAGTTCTTCATCATTCGAGTCTTCACTCTGATCATCTGATTCATTTTTCTTTAAGTCCTCTTTCCTTTCGATTTGAGAGCCTAAGACTTTGGCTTATGCTTTGGTTCATCTTCAACTAGCTCAATCTCATGGGATCTGACTGAACTCATTAGTTCTTCTAGATGCAGTTTGTTAAGGTCTTTAGTCTCTTTAATAGTTGTAACTTTTGGTCTCCACTTGCTACGTAGACTTCTTAGGATCTTCGAGACAACATCAGTTACAGTGTAACTCTTTTTATGAAAATTTTCTTTATGTCTTCATCATCTTCCATTTTAAAGAATCCATACTTCTTGACAAGCAGATTTGCCTTTGCTTAATGCACTTGTTTACTTCGTTCATAGTCTAGGACCAACTCGTCGAAAAATGCTTTTTATTGTTTCTTTGTTGATGCAGTTTATGACTTTATGATGTATCTTGTATTATTTCTTTTGATCATCATTGAGTTTTTTTTTTTGGATATTTCAACACCGACAACATCTTTGGGACCCTCACATCGACTATGTATTGAATCTTAAAAGATCTTAAATCAACATTAAAAATATGTCCACATCGGTCTTCATAATTGATTCAGCATATCTTGATAGACGCGACAAAAAAACTCGAGGTTGTCATGTCTTTCTTCAGTCAGAAGATAAATCCAACTTTGATGAGTAGAGGATATTGGAATATTGACTTCTTCAAAGTTTTAGACTCAAAGGTTTGACTTAATAATGTTGACTTTTCTTATCAGTGTTGACTTGAAGCGTTGACGAGACGGTCAACGGGTTTATAAGATTTATCAAACGTAGAATCATTAGAGTGAACTTGTAATTAGATTCAGCAGAGGCACATTGAGAGTACGCTTAACAAAGTCATACACAACTTTAATAGATTCTTCAAAATATTGCCTTGATTTCCTTGTTTACCTTCTCTTTTCATCAGAGGATGCAACGTAAAAATATTAAAGTTTAGGACAAAGATTTGGACACATAAATGAATTTCTGACAAATTAATTTTTGTTATCATCAAAATAATTTAGAGCCATTGTTCCTCGAACCAACTTTAGTTGTATCTTTTGATCAATTGCTCACCCATCAAATGAATTGGCGTTGATGAAGTTTTCTTGTGAAATAGAAAAGAATGAAAAATTGCATAATTGTATGAAAAACTAATACAATGCTAAATGAACAGACACAAAATTGTTAACCCTATTCAGAGTTAAATTTGACATGAAAAGATCACTAATATGTGATAAAAGTTTACTAGTTTTATTTTTCTTTGTCTTTCTTTTACATCTCTACTGATGATATATTTCCTATTTTTAAGACATTGTATCCTATAGCCTTGAACCCCACTTGGATGTTCGACAAAATACTCTTTCTAGGCTCTAGGAACTAATTTTCCTTCATTTACATGATAGTATGTTGCACACCCAAATACTTTTAGGTGATTGTATGACAGCTTGTCATGTTCACATTTTTTTAGGGTTTTGAGCTCAATTGTAGTCAAAGGGATTAAGCTTATCAGATAGTAAGCTATATGCACAACTTTTCCCCAAAATTTTGCAAACATGCCTACATTAGATAAAATACATCTCATTCTTTCAAGTGAGGTCCAATTAATCCTTTTAGGTAGTCCATTTTTCTATGGTATGTTTCTTACAGTCCTCTGTCTGCTCACACCATGAGTTTTGCAATAACTAGTGAACTTCTTACTATGAAATTCAAGACCATTGTTTGTCCTTAAAAATTTAACCATTTTGTCAATCATATTCTCAATCATAGACTTCTAATATTTAAAGGTTTTAAACGCTTCATATTTGCTTTTCAACATGTAAATCCATAATTTTCTACTATAGTCATGAAGAAAAGTAACGAATTACTTGCTACATCCATGTGAAGCAATTTTTGAAGGTGTAACACCCCGATTTTAAACAGCGCGAGTGCATTTTTTTTAAACAACTTAATAAAATAATATGTCGTAACACAAAATGACAAGAGTCATAAATAATTACATCATAAATGCAAACAAGCTAAAATAGTTTTTAGCACAATAATCCAAAGTATATGAATAGAAAATACATTGGGGCTATGAGATCTATAAGACATCGCTCATACCCCTGGGGTATTCTCGGCAAACACCTACGCATAAGTATTGTTCCAAGAATGTTATCCCCTCATGATCACGTCAAAAAATGGAACATTGACCTGCCAAACAAAATTCAACTATCAAGAAATGTCATAAATACAGTCATCCCAAAACAAAATAAGTACAACCACCAAAGAAACACACTAAAGCCCTATACAACAAACTAATATGATCATCCACTAATAACTACAGTAACAGGGGTGACTTCCACACACCATACAAGTTCCTTCTTACGCATTATCTCTCATCGAAGTAACTTCTTCCTTCCCATTAACCATATAGGAATCAATGTCCTCAGAGGTCGGGTCCACCCACAAGATAGGTAGCTTCGGCGGCGCAGGAATCTCAAAACAACTCACTACCTCATAGACAATAACGTAAAGGGTCGCCAATCAAAATGAACAATTAACAATTATGTCATGCAGACAAACAATAGACACTTAGCAGTTATGGCATGATAGCAAACAATAATAGAGCATGTATATACATATATCATATCATAACAAACATGACTCGCATGCCAGGCACCCTAATGCAATGTTTATATGTTAGTGCACATGATTCCAAAATTCTCAAACCCTCATCGAGGGATGTAAATCATAAATGTACCACCTCTCACTGACCAATACTTATTACCGATGTGCCACCTATCGCATATCAAAACGATTTACTAGAGTGCAGTCTATCACATAACTATACAACAAAAAATATAAGGATAAGATGGACCAATCAACTCATGGAACCATCCTATTGCCCATCTCGGTCACCACTAACATTGCAGTCCATCATAATCACCACTAACATTGTGACTCATTACGGTCACCACTAATTGTGAATGCATGAACATACTCTGACATATTCTCATCAATCATGTAAATGCAACTATTAAAAGACTCTCATTTTAATACTCATCAAACATAAATAATTTTTTTATACTTTTTCATAAAGTATACATCAATCACACATATAAGGTCCATATGTGCAAACTAAAAATTTGGAAGGAGCACTTACTTCAATTATATATTTTTCAACAACTATTACTACCACAATCAAACACAACGAAAATCTCGCTCGTGCTAACACCTTCAGTCAAATAGTGCTTGACTTAGTCAAATTAGTCTTTGACATATAAAAACATATTTTTAGAGATCAATATTCTTCAATTTTTCAGAGAATTCACTAACAATCATTGGAAACGTCTTAAAGTAATATTCTCAAAAAAATTCACACAACCACAAATTTTCTCAAATTTGTCATAACTCATTTTTTTCTTTCAAATACCTACAAGTTTGATCTACTATATTTTTAAAGACTAAATGTTCAATCAAAGTATTTACCTCATAACAACGTAACCACACAAAAGAATATCAATAAATGTTTTTCTAGTTTCAAAGTTCTAACTCTTTGAAATAGTTTCATTCCTTTCAAAATATATTTTTCTTTTCTTTTCTTATCAACAATACTTGTATTATAATTCATGAAACTAGGAATCTTTAAAAAAAATTCAAATTATAACTCGACTTTTAACCTTTACTTAATAAACTTGAAATTTTAATTAAAATCATGCAAACTTTTCTAAAAATTGAAAGTATACATATAAAAACTTGAAATCACAATTCACTAATTTTCCTTAAAACACAAGTTCAAATATTTGATAACCACAAGTATAAATTCTTGATCATCAATCATAACAACTATTTTTGGAAAGACACAAACTAAGAAAAAATCATTTTTCTTTAATCACCACAACAACATTAATATATCAGAGTTCTCTCCACCGCTAACTCGGTGTCAACGGTTTTGATTCCTTTTCGAGTCTCAAATAGCTAACTAAATAAACATCAAGATCTATAAAAGTTTGTTCACCACCAAAATTTATCCAGCCACATCATAATTCCAAAATTAAATTTTTTTATCTTTCAAGTTATATCACTCAACCATTATAGAACAAAAGTTTGAGTTAATAAAGTACTCTAAATTTCTTCTTTAAATTTAGTCTAAGAGTAATTAATAGAATAATATTTTTTACTCTAAATATTTTAATTTTATTCTAACATTTTTCTCAAACTCTTTAACGTAGTTAAAATTTGAAGTTTTTCACAACTTTAACAACTCTAAATTTTCTTGTAAAACTTCAACTTCAGTTTAAACTCATTTATTTGAAAATAACTCATTACATAACTCAAATACATCAAAATCAATTTTTTTTTACCATTACTAACAACATCAACAACAAAAATTAAAATTTATTTCTTCAAAACACCAATAACAACAACACAAACACCAAAATAGAAGAACATATGACTCTTCCCCCTTCTTTTAATCTCACAATAGTTTGTTAAAGAAATAAAAAATTTCATTTTCCACATAACAATAATGGAGAAGAAAAAAGAAAATTTACCTCAAATAAGTTTGCTTGAAAGTTTTCCAATAAAGAGGGGAAATTTTTTGTCTTCAAATAGTTTTTTGAAATAAGGTTTTGATCTTGACCAAAAATAGAGGTTTGTGTTTTTTTTTTTCAAACCACCAACATTATCTTTTTTTTTTTTTTTTATTTTAAGAA